>CAJUYH010008435.1:0-15493 GCA_910591685.1 Galerucella tenella
AGCCACGAACACCCGTCTTCGATCAGAAGTTCATGCAAGACACGCACGCGAGACACTAGATGGCATTAACGCCACAACAGGCACCAAAAAAGGTATTTCAGTCTCCTTCTTTGCTAGTTCTTCTGCCATTTCCTTCTATTCCAGTGTGTCTTGGAATCCATAGTAAGGTGACTATATTGTTCTCGCCTAGCTCATTGAGTTTGTCTAGGCATTCTCACACCATTTTGGAACTGATCACACAAGAGCTCAGTGCTTTAATGGCTGCTTGACTATCCGACATTATGATAATCCTTCGTCATCTGTATCCTTTATCAATATTGAACTGGGTGCACTTTCTTATGTAAATAGCTCCAGAATTCAATTTACCCAGGAACTCCGTCCAGCTCCGAACCAATTCTCAAACTTGTTGTAACTAACCTGATAGTTGCTCACAGGTAAAATTATACAAAGAAACGAACAAAGCCAATGACCTTCAATTTTCAGTACAATACATATTTTTACCAGTTGAAGTCAATTTTGCAATTTACAGGCATACAGCACAGGGCAAAATTATCAGATAATTTGAGTCGACAGGCCATTCTTGACGAGAGAATAAAAAAATTTCTAGCGGTGAGGACCAGCGAAATGCCAACAGAATTTGATTTAATGTTGTAAACGTTTTGTTTTTTATTTGTTTATTTCTAAAATAGCATGCAGGTGTCTCTACACGCAGCTTGCGCACTATTTTTTTACTCTCGTTCTTGCATTTGTCAGTTTTTCAATTACTTTTCTTCTCTTTTCTTGAATGGATAAATGGATCTTGGATGTTAAGAACGAAGTTATTATTGTTTTCAATATTATTATTACCTTTATATTATTACCTACGAGTTTTAAAGCATAGAGCTAGAGTATGGTATTCAACAAACATAGTATTTTTCAAAAAAGTCTGCGCATATTTGATATTACATGTTTTAAATACGAAGTGAGAAAGTCTGAGAACCTTATTGGAGAAAAACGCATTCATTATCCGGTTCTGTTCTTGAAAAAAGTCAAAAACCCTCAATTGAACTAAAAAAACACAAGAAGACTTGATAACTCACCAAAAACCCCCAATTCCTTTCGACCGTTTATGTATTAAACTCAATTTGAAGGTTTCCATTTTCATAATAACTTATCAACTAACACTGTACACGAGCGAATAGCAAACTCTAGCTCTCTCCCACATAAAAATAATGTTTAGGTAATATTGGCAACTGGCCCCCCTTAAGCCATTATATAGTGGCTCCTGTACATCAACACAGACCTCTTCAAGATGTAACGGCAGACAATAGAGGTTTTACGGAAAGAAGAAAGAAAACTGTTCGTTTCGATCATCATGATAGTAGTCGTCAAGATTCGCAAGATTCTCACAGAGATTCTGGAATCGATACGTCTTCCACGTTCACTAGTAGCGAAGATTCTACCAGGGGGGATATGCCCAAGGTGCTTTTGAACTATAATTTTTCGGTACCTGGTAACGTCACATTAACTCTTAACTTTAAATAGAAATCATCAAACCAAATGCAACTATAATTGTCTATTGGAAATGTTGAAATGACATTGCGGAACTACTTGATTTGCAGAAATTACTAATACTTGTATAAACACAAAAAAATTTTGTATTGAAAGAAATGTAGGTGATGGTTAAACAAATAGCAGTCAATAATATCTACGATCCAAATTTAATTGACAGTATCATAATAGGGTACAAGCAGAAATTTTGCTATTGTTGGGAATTGACGCTTTATCAGGTCTCCTAACACCTTGCATACCTATTTTTTCAAAAAAATATAAACTTTACTTTTAAAACGACTTTAAGAATTATAAAATTTGAAAGTCCGCCAAAACGCGCTTCACGTCATAAAAATGGCTGCCCCATCCGTTGACGTCACTCGATTTGTTTACGTTCTTATTCGTGTACCACGCTCTGAGTTTTTGTGACCTAATTTATTTCTAAAAGATTTAAAAATGGATAAAGCCGAAAAAAACTTGGTGTTCCAAGTATTGCATTGTTCCAGAGACGATATTTCGACAAATACTACTGCTTCTGTTTGTGAAGATCATTTTAATGAAGTAGGCTATACCTACTTCTATGTTGGTAATTTTTCTTCTTAAATAGTTTGAGGTTATGTACCTATATGTCTAGGAATCAACCATAAAAACATTATTTTCTTACGACCACACATCAAGTTTCCAAATGTGCAGAAATATTATTCAACAGGAGTTGAATTTAGTGGTTTCCAAGTGGGCACCCAAAGAGCACGATTAAGTCATTTTTGAGCGAAAGAAAAATAGTGGAAACGGCTCGTGAGACAGTTGGTATATATTATATATAATACATAGTTTAAATCGTATTTACGATAATGCTTCAACTCCTCTTATTTTGTCTGCATTAAAGCAGCTGTTTGACTTCATAAATTCAAGCAGCATAAATAAGTCTACTTTGTTCAAGTTATCTCTCTAAAAATTAAATCATTTTTGGGAATTTTGATGCCTCGTCGATCGTATAATTTTGGCAAGAGGACATTTTCTAAAGTTTCAATGTTAATATCTTATTAAAAAAAGAGATTAAGTTAATAAAACTGTGACGTTACCAGGTTTACTTATAGATCACTTGAAAGTGGGACGAGCAAAAGCTGGCAAAAATAAGTAAAAACTAAATAATGGGTGTTTTCACGTTAATAATTTTGGATTTAATTTTATTTCCAGTGTAGTCGCAAGTCGCAAGTTTATCCGGGCAGATGTAAACTATGCCGTTTAAAGGTAGCTTCCCACGGCCCGTGTTTTTGCTGGCCGGGCCGCACTAGCACCAGGGGCTGATTTTTGACTGTGGGAGTAGAGCTTTCCGAGAGAACACATATTTTGTCTTTATTTTACCTGGCTACTCTGTCAGTGCTGTGACAAAGACAAAATATCTGTTATCTCGGGAATCTTCACTCCCTCAGTTAAGAATACAGCCCCAGATCGCCTGTGGTGGCGCGAATAGGTGCGACGAATCCGCGACGGGTCGGTATCTTCAAAGGCGCGGTGCGTTCATGCCTGTGCAGACCTGTTGTTGTTGGGACAGACATCGTCATTTTGTTTTGACTCTGCAGCAAGTTGCTTTTGTTGTTTTGTGATATGGAGTGGGAAGAGTTTCGCCCGAAGTCCGCGGCGCGGCCTGGCCTGTAAAATTACGGGCCGTGGGAAGCCACCTTAAGAATTTATAATATTCTCAATAAAAAGTTGACCCTCATCATTATTTTTAGAATGGGACGCCCTGTAAATGATTTTAATTACGTGAAAAAATCTGTTGTATTTTTTTAATGGTTAATAATGTTGACAACATAATTTATTATGTCATTTGTCAGCTCTTGTTGAAGTAGATGCAGCATCTTAGTTTATAGAAACTCATCATGCATAATATTTATATAATTTCTTATTAATTCTCTTATGGTTCTTCAAAATTGACTTAAATAAGTAATTCTTTGAATTATTTGAATTAATTGTTTTTTATATCATTTTGTTCTCAATTTATTTAGGGAATTGTATGATCGAAATAGGACTACGTATGTTATTAATGTATTTTTAAAAGTATTATACAGTCAAGTCAACAAAATTCATTGAATTGTTACGCATAAATTATAATTCGTAAACTTTAAAATCAAAGTTTAATACATTTTTGAGATAAATGCTACTAGCCCACGTTGGGCGCCAATTTAAATAAAGCCCTAAACTAAAGCACATCACCTCGGGGAGTGGAATTCGGCACCAATTGAACGATTTTATACACCATCACTGGGATGGTATGTGCAATTAATATTAATTTGGAATTTTGAATAAAAGCTGGTTCAAAATTGACAGTTAAATACTAAATGCATTACAAACTACGTATCCTATCAGATTGAAAACTCTTGTGGCCATCTACGTTCCCTTTATTCAATTGTACTTGTAATTTCTCTGGCCAATAATGTAAATTTTGTATAGTCATTTGTGAATTTTTAGTTGCACGATGTCCTTTAAATAATTTAATTTATTATTGCATTGAATGGCTTTGCACTAATATTGAAGCGCTGCTCCTATATTTGCAATAGTAATATCTACCAGCATTCAAACTGCACTAATACAATTATATCAGTTGAAAATGTTTGTAGATATTTTATAGCAGGGTGGAATGAAACTAGCTATTATCAAAAACTGCCGAAATATTTTAGAAAAACTTTCAAATTTATAGTTTTTTTTTCATTTGAAGAAGGGAAATATTTTACTTAGTTACTGATAATGGCTGTGTCGTTTTAATTTTTATTTATTGAAGAGTAAGAGCTTGGTGGGAATGGTTGCATAGTCACTGATATTATAGGATATAACTGGAATTATTATGTCTTAAAATTCTATAAACTCCAAAAACTTCATGATTTTGCAAGTGCTATTTCCATTCTTCTAAAGCCTACCCAAAAATATTGACATTTTTTGTACTTACATTATTTCTCTTTTCGCTCCCTAAGCTCCAATTGCTTTTAGTGTGCTAGGTGGAAACGGTTTGTTTCTAAAAATACGGTGCTCAAAAGTAATATAATAAAAAATTCAAACATTCAATTGTATGCAGTCTTGCTAGGATCACCCTGGGCAACCCTGGGAAGCTGGCGCCGAAGAAATATTTGGCGATGGCCCAGGAAAAACCTACGTTCAACAGTAGGATTTCTGACTGGCCACTGTAAACTAAGGAAACACCTCCATACTATGGGGCTAGTGGACACATCTCTATGCAGGATGTGTGAACAGGAAGATGAAACTGTCAGGCATGTCCGGACTTATCGTCGATCAGAGAGTGCGTGTTCGGTGAGTCTTGGCCTACACCTGCCGATATAAAGGAGATGTCTCCTAGTGACCTGTCCACATTCCTGGGAAGGACAGGATGCACGATGACCTAGGAGGACAACTCTTCGGGGGGATGTACAATGGGTCACATGTGGCCTAAAGTGCTGTGAGCCTACACTCACCCTCCCCACTCTACAGATACAGATTGTATACTTTTGAAATTGCCCAAAAACAAAGTTTGTATCAAACATGTTGCATGTTGCGGCCATCACCATGAATTTTATCCAACACCATGGTATCCAAACCATAAATTGCTTACTACTAAGAACCAATCTAAACCTCAATAAACGTTTCAGACCCTTCAAAAACTAACAGATGCTCTAATTAAAGAATCCAGAAGATATTCGTAGGCTTGTTCAAAGCATGCACATGCACAGCTTTACGTTACAGCGGGATGGTTGCTTGTACCACTGAATTTCTTTGTTGTACATACTATTTGAGACATCTTTAATCTTTAAAAAAATATATAGTTGTCAGTAATATAACATTTAGTCTATTATTGCTTAGAGTACCAATTTTAAAGACACAAACTTGCATACATTTGCTTCTTTTCGCTTTAAATATCAGTCTTCTTTGAAAATTTCACCTACCATAACAATATTTTTTTAAAAATAGCATCCCCTATCATGGCAAGTTTCTGCTGATGGTACCAAAATTATCGGTCACATGATTTTAAGAAGAAATTCCAAAGATACATCTGGATCTAGTGCTACCATATTGGGTTTGAAAATCGTCGGTGGCAGATTATTGGAAAATGGTTTAACAGGAGCTATTATAGAGAAAGTTAAAAAGGGAAGTATAGCTGACGTTGAAGGACAACTTAGACCCGGTGAGTATATTGAGTAGTAATTATTTAAGGCCGACTCTATCGCTTAAAGTTATCTCTAACTTGGAGTTATTGTGACTTAATTTCGCCACCTACTTCTTTTATCACCTTGGCACGTCACTTTTGACGCCTTTGAAACCGTACACCTTCTCGGGACTCAGATTTTTATCGTAGCTCCCTCCACGGCTCTTTGACTTCAATCTTCAAGAGCTCCAGGAAGCGATCTCGACTTTTTAAAATTAGTTTAATACCAATAGGTGTAAAATGTTTAATATTTTTTTTCGGTTTTTAATTTTAGGTGATGAGGTAATCGAATGGAATGGTAGATCTTTACAGGGAAAAACCTTTCCGGAAGTAGCTGAAATAATAGCAGAAAGTAGACAGGAAGCGAATGTAGAACTGATAGTTTCCAGATGTATGGGGAATAGAAAGGTTGCACAAGCCAGTTGGAAACAATCAGTTGCTCAAAGAGGTATGCATTGTCTCGTAGTTAACCGGCATGTTAATATCGTCAGAGATTAGCTTTACATATTGAGGTTTCTTGACAATTAAAATTATTATTAGTTACAAGTAGTTGCAGAAGATCACTGTAATACCACAGTATAGGAACGAACCAGTATGTTATCTCGTGCCGTTACACTGCCGAGCTCTCTGTGACCTACAACGTCGTTCGGATGAGTATCTCATCCGGCGGCCAGTGCTGTGCTGCGATCCAACCAAAGTGCCAGTGGTGAATTTGCGAATAAAATTATTTATTACAGCTTATATTTTTCCGGGGTTTTGGTATTATTTTTATAGTTTAGAAGCATTTTTTTGCAATGGGTACCATTAAAAAGAAGACAACGGGTAGTGTGTGTGTAGTTCGTGGATGTAACAATAAATATTATAATTGTGATGAAAAATTTCACCGTTTTCCAAAGGATTCAGAAGAGTGAGAAACTGTTTGTTATTTCATACGAAAAGTATAATACTTTATTATTTGATCTTCATATTACATTTATGAGCCTTAGTTTCATGCATTGATTTAATTTGTTGCTTTTGTTTCAGAGCTAAAGTTTGGCTCGAAACATGTGATAGGCCTGACTTGATGCCAAAAATAGAAACTCTATACAATAGTAGTCATCGTTTATGTGGTGCTCAGACATGATTATGCAACCTCATAAAAGAAAACTTCTTTTAAAAAAGGCTATTCCAACAATATTTCTTTCATCAAATACTGCAATGCCTAAAGACTTTCAGACAAATGATTTATTGGAAAAGAACTTTGTTCGCTACTTTTGTGGTTATTTAATTAAAAAATGTTCGGAAATTCATACATGCAGCGTATGTGAAACGTATTCACAAGCGTATCAGAATTTAGACGATTCGTCTTTATACTATTACCTTAGAGCTTATGAAAATACGAATAAGGATACTTTTGGAAACTTGAATATGCAGCATCAAAATTTTGTACAATACATCTCATTATTAGAAACATTATTCCAAATAAATTTTGAGAAAGTTGCTACGGAAGATAATATTGTTGAATCACTTATAAATATTTGTCGAACAACAGAGTTTGTACATCCTTGTGTTGATTTTCCAATAAAATATTTAATAAAACTTTTCTTCAGGGTACGACTATATTACACATTATTTGTCAAAAAAAATTTTAAAAATCATAACAAAATGAAAATTGTAGTATGGAAAAACCAATAAATATTTTGTATAAGACTATTGTTTTATTCAATCATCAGTGTACTGTTCTACAATATTTAAGAAAAAACATTTAACACGTTCAAGTCATTTTAAAACTTATGCCACCTACGCCTATGGTAAAATGAATCGTAAAGCGATCCGTTCAAGGTCATAAAAAGCTCTGGCAATTTATGAATGAAATTTATAAGAGTTATACTACTGGTTCGTTTCTATACTGTGGTAATACCACAAAGGAGTGACTTAATACAACTAAAAACCATTCCAAATTTCTATCAGTATTGGCAACGGAAACGAAGCAGATTGGATGTATTGAAGACTAATTTTTTTGGAAAAAAATGCAAAAATAGATTAGATTTTTATATCAAAGAAAACATACTTCGATCAAATCCCCAGCTGTCGTACTTTCCTCCCTCCACTTATATTATTGTCCAAAAAATTTAAAGTGTGTCAAATTATTGAAAAGATAATTTTATAAGAAATTCTTAAGCTCTGGCGATATTTAACATTCCCCTTAATTACATTTGAAGCATGTAACACTATTTTGAGGGGCACATACCTTTCGTTTTTTGGCAATCAACCGCAAAATTCAGTAGATTCATAGTTTTCTTCGAAATAACTTCAAATCAATGCAAAATGTTTGTTCTAATGCGAAATATATGTACCCCAAAACTACTTTACATAAACACAATACACAAAATTAGCTAATCTTCCTATCTCTTTATTTCTCGTATGCTTTATATGTGTCCGTACACTTTGCCTATTAGTATTAGAATTTATAGCATTTATTCATTGATGTAGCTGGTATTTAATATAAAATAATAAAAATGAGATAATTGCGTCCAATTCCATCACTAGTTTTACTTTTCCAATGGGAGCAACAACTGTTTGTGTTCGGACTCGTATTTTTTAGAATAGAGATCTTAGAATTTTAGCTTTACTTGTATTTTACATTGTGCCACATGTGTCTTAAGGTTTTGTGTATTGTTTTTAATATGGCCCCATATATAACCAGTTTTAGTCTCAACTGACCAGTTGGGAATGCAGTCAAAAAATTGCACAGTCATAAAATGTGAAATAAAATCAATAAAATTAATTATTAGTATGTATTAAATTTGAAGCACGAAGATATGAATTTAATTCTCGTAGGGCAATTTCAGTAAAATTGGAATATTTCCATAGAGACACAATTTAATTATTTGGTTCTCGTTACTATCAGGCGCCTCATATAGAGAAATTTTATGCAAATTAAGTATTCTTGATTCTGTTGAATACTGACATTATTCAAGATACTATTAATTGTTGTCTCCAGATAACAGGAGTTAATCTTAGTAATCATAGTAATGTATAAAAAGAAGTCTCAGCATTCTATTCTTTTATGTCACTAAAAAGAAACATTGAAAGTTGGGTTAGGTTGCTGTCTTCAATGTTGCATTGTCTAGTAAAAGCATAAGTTTTTGTCCATGTGGCATACATTTTTCATTTAATTGCTACAATATTTCAATGACAAGTTCATAATGAATTAAATCAAAATCTTATTGATGTTCATCTCACCATATTTTATAAAAAAAGCATCCTCAAAATCCTGTTTCATGACTCCAGGCTTAGATAATATGAAAGACGAACAAAATAGAGCTCTAGGAAGAGCTTACCATCTTATTTCAGGAGATTATAATCTCTGGTACCAAGCTGGTCTTACCATCAGCTGTTCTTCAGTCTCTTAGACTTAGTTTCATAACATCCACTTCATAACTATAATCCTCTGTACCCGTGTGTACAGATTCTTTACTGGTTGACTGTTGTCTTCTTCGAGAGTTACTCTAGAATCTCTTTTGTCCGGAATGTGGAAGCTGTTATTCCTAGTGAGGCGCTTATTTGTGAGTTTCTTCTATATTTTCCAGCACCAGGTCCTTCCTTGGTTATGATTCCGTACTTCCGTCTGTATCTATACCAAATACTCTCTTCAGGTTTGTTCACCTTTTGTCTTTACCTAATTTTTAAAAAAGAAGACAAAATATCCGTTATTTTGGTAAGTACCACCTTTCCAGTCAAGAATGTAGGTCCATGGAACATATAATGTTTTATAATCATTGTTAACATTTTTGGTTGGAGCAAAATCACATTTTATATCTGGAACTGTAATTGACGAAATTTTTTTTACCTCGTATCTACAAAATGAAATTGGGCTATATTATAAACTTACTCCTCTCCATGTCAATTATGATTGTCCTCCAAATTCCAATGCGTCACACACTCAAAAGAGGGACACTTTTCACTCCTCACTTTTACCATCAGGTCAGCAGACGTCTGTCGGTGGCCTTCATCAGTGGCACCCCGAATCAGAAATATACGAACGTCCTCACGTGTTGGTGACGTCACCCGGCAGTCCGGAACGTAGCCAAGACACATCTCGGCAGGCGCTGGCACCGAGTATTGGGGGTCGGATCCAAGTTAGAGTGGAGTTCGACCCCTCGGCGTTGCAGTTGTTAGTCACTATCGTCTGCGCCGCTGGTCTAACTCCTCGATCGCCTCAACAACCAAGAAATCCCTATTGTAAGTTGTTTTTGTTACCCGACAGATCGGAGAAGAGCAAAAAGAGAACGAGAACTTTAGCCGGTGAGTATTTTTATCATTATAAATTCATTAATTATATTGTTATTGACAAATTTAATCCAGTTTTTATTTTTTTGCGGACTATAGTAGAAGAATCACACATCCATTATTTTTTTTATTCAAATATTTTTGTCCTTGATCTGGAATTTTTTATTCTCGTTCTTATTCTACTTTTGTTTTGATGCCAATTCTCATTTTTGAAATAGGCACAATCGATGATGTTACGGTATAGATAAATACACAAATTATTTTATTATACAAAATTTAATTATCATTATTTACTTTCAATATACCGAGGGATGATAAAGTCTTACAGAATACAGGGTTAATTTTATAAGAAGTGGTTAAAAATTGAAACTATGTTTGACCAAGTTTTCTTTATTAGGAATGTTTTAATCTAAACATAAATTAGAAGCAATTCTGCGAGCAAATGGTTTAGAAGTTTGGAAATTTCGGTATTTCAATGAATCCCCATCAAGAGGCAACAAAATGCCCTTATTTAAAAGCGTTTTTTGGCAATTTTTTAACAAATAAATAATAGGTAGGGTAGGGACATAACGTAAAATAAAACAAAATAATCCATATTGTGTTTTCATAAAAAATTTTGAAATTTTCACTTCCTTCCTTAAGAAGTATCACATAACCCCTTCGCTATATAATAAAATTGAGGGCGTGGTGTTGGAAAAATAATTTTTCTGAAGCGGTTTATCAAAAAAATTTGGGAGTCTTCCAAAACCTACAGTGTTTTTCTTCGTCAAAAATACTGCATGTTCTAAAATGCATCCATCGGATATTGAGATTTCTAGCTCTCTGTATAAACAGCAATATTTTTATATTAAATAGCCCTATATACCGGGTGTCCCAAGTTACCGTATACTTATTAGACAAAATAATAAAAAAATAAAAAAATTGCATTGAATGGCATTGAAGTACCTTCCTAATGACATATGAAAAATATTTTACATTTGACAGCCCTGTGTAGCTACCCCTCACTTTTTATTTTCAAATTGCACCCCCTGTATAAAGTCATTGAAAATTTGGAATACAATGATAGCACATGCTTCGTATTTTTTTCAATTAATAATAACAAAAAAATCAATATTTCATGAAGTATAAATTTCAACTAAAATACCTCTGATGCAATTCAAAAAACGAACGAAAAATTTCTGCAGAATCCATGCAAGCTGCAAAACGTGTTAAAAGTGTTGTTGTGCAGGCCCCGTTTGAATCATAGCTGGTGTAACGCTACGAGATGCTTCACGAATGCGTTCTTTAAGATCCTCTAACTAAATCATAAAATACTTCAACCTAGAATAGAGTACTCGCATATTTCATATTTTGCTTGGATATTAATTTATAATAGTAAATATGCTATCAAAAATTACTAATAATAGGAAATATACCAGTTTCCATTGGAAATTACTCCCAAATTTTAAAATAAAATTCAAATTTAAATGCACTTTCCGACCACAACCCGAGGATTTCCGAACGCTACCGATGATACGTGTGATGTCATTAGGTTATGTGTAGTTGTGTGTTTATATTGTATTTTAATCAACTATTAATTACTTCTTCGACGTAAAAATATCATTTATATTTTTGTTTGAGATCATTACGTGTTTGTGTATGCTTTTTTTTATTTCTAAAAGTCAACGTAAAGTGGAAAGTGGACATAAATATTCGATATTTCAGAGGATATTTTAAAACTTTTGGAAGAATATATTTTATTTACTAGTTCAGTGTTCAGTGACGATTCTTTCATATTTTGTGAGTAAAGATATGGCTAGCGAAGGTTTTGTAAAAGCACAAACTGATAACTTGCCCAAAGTAGACTCATTTATGCTGCTTGAATTTATGAAGTCAAACAGCTGCTTTAATGCAGAGGAAATAAGAGGATATCTCAAAGAAAGTGCTTTAATACAACTAAATGCAGATAAATGTGTAGCTAGTATTTCAGCCGAATGTAGTCAAATTTGGTTACCAATGTTAGAAAGAGAAATTTCCAATAATCAATTACCTGCGTTATCAGGATAGCATCATAAGTTTTTATCCAGGTTTTCTTATGATTTATAATTTGAATAGTTGTTAATCGATACACATTTCAATACACAAAATCACAAAAACTGAGTATACATATTTCAAAAACTTAAATATTCATACACAAAAAAACTATCAAGAAACGCGTTTTATTAACAACATTTCCAATATAAGCGAAAAAAACGCGTGATCCAAATAAAAACCGTTCCTGGAACGTGCACTTCACTGGATCCATTTCTAGTAGACTATCATATCGTTGGAATGTCATAAAATGAAATATTTCATTCCACATTTTGCCACAGATATGATCTACTATGAATGGACCTTAATAAAAATTTGATAACAAAATTTTGCAGTCTTAAACTTCAAAATAATTTTTGATTGTCTAGTTGTCAAATTTTTTCTGTTGTGTCAGTTAGGGATAAAAATTAATTTCTACTTATTTTTTCTTGACAACGGTAGCTGGAACGCTACCGAAACGTTGAAATAAAGAATTTAAAAATATTGTGGTTTAATTTCCCAAGAAATTAAAAGAAGAAAGAAATAAGAGGAGTTAAAGCATTATCGTAAGAACGATTTAAACTATGTTTTATTTATATAATATATACCAACCATATTTCGATGTGTGGTCGTAAGAAAATGATGTTTTTATGGTTGATTCCTAGACATATAGGTACATAACCTAAAACTATTTAAGAATAAAAATTACCAGCATAGAAGTAGGTACTTACATTAAAATGGTCTTCACAAACAAAAGTAATGCCCTTCTCTCAAGTGTATTTTTGCTTGCGCCACCAGGTAAAGTAACAAATAATTGGTCTGGAGTTTTAATAGACGTTGATTCACACACTGGAATGTGTCCATAGCAACGTGAAAATAGCCCATGGTCTGTTATCAGTGTAATGTTGACATTATTGGGTGAAATTGTTCATATGATAAAAAATGAGCAAATTTGATTGGTTCTTGGAGCTGTCAAAAAATTTTCTTGTCAAATAAGCCTGTATACGATAGCTTGGGACACCCGGTATTATAACTTTTACGTTATAGACAGGTGCGTACCTTTATATTAAAAAAATTTTCTGAACATCTCCATTTCCAAATGGAAAATATCTTGTCGGGTTAAGTACTTGGAAAGTTTATTTTTATTTGTGACATGTCGTAAATTATATTTATTCTATACAGGGTACGTAGAAAAGTGAAGTAACTTATACACAGATTATCTATTAATGCATTAATTGAAAAAATTAGTTGTTTTTTTCACATTCTGCTTAAATCTCGATTGACATAAAAGAATTTTCCAATCAGGCAACGACGCGACGGTGGTGAGAAATCAATCCCACGAATTTTTACATTAAATTTGTTGTTTTGGAATAGTAATAGATCCATTGGACTTTAGCCAAATATGAAATTTCGAACATATACATCAATGCTATACATAAAATAAAATAATATTTTTTGTTAGTTATTAATTATAATTTCCATGAAATATCAACACATTGTAATTTATACGAAAACTTGGACAGTTTATAAAGCTTTCCATACTTCTAGTAGTTTATAAGAAATTGCGGTATAAATTCTTCAACATGCAAATTACAAACTATCATGATAGCTTGTGAAATTTAAAGGGAGAAAATTCATTTTTGATGAGAATATGTCTAAAAACCCTAATTCATAACAATTTGCATCAAGATTTATAGTTAGTTGTCCACCCAATGGATGTTTCATCACATTTCACCATCAAAGGATTTGCTGTTAAGCGCCATCTTTTGAACAAAACGAGACTAGTGCCGCGGTGGAGGAGAAATCTACTAATTTGATGTTGGGGAGAGATTTTTCGTTTGGCTTGTGGGCTCCTTTGGGCGGCCTTTGCTACGCCACTACATATATATGTATATTGAAATATATAGAACCAAACAAAATTTCAATGTCAAAATATTTTATTATTGGATACATTTATTACAGCGAAAAAAAAATGTTTCTTCTTGCTCTGCAAACCAGACCTCCACAGCTTTTATTACCTCCTCGCTGGAAGAAAATTTACGACCTTTTAAACTTTTTTTCAGTTAAGGAAAGAGATGATAGTCTGACGGAGCCAAATCTGGTGAATAAGGAGGGTGCTCTAGTAATTCAAACCCTAAATAACGAATTTTTTGCATGGCAACATGAGATTTGTATTCCGGGGCGTTGTCTTTCGCTTGATAAATATATTTTTATATCAATACATTCTAGTATAGCTCTATGCAACTCTTCTGGCAATGTAAGTCCAGCATCTTGGTCCATTTAACCTGGCATACGTTTTTGAAATCACCTCCTAACTCTTCTTTCAACGGAAATATCCAAATGCTCACATTTTTCAGCTCCGTAGGAAATAGTTCTTTCCAATATTTGTATATGTTGAGTTTGAAGACAAATTTTGAAGGTTTTGATTTTTGTGACACACTTTTCCAGTGTTAGCCAATGTGTTTGCATAGTCTGAATAACTTCTTCTAGGACTTGACACCAAAAAGAGAGATATTATAAAAAACTGAAGTCACACAAAGCTGGTAACAGTGTGGATGCTCCTTCTTCTGTGTCAGTTTGATGCTTGGCAGCCGGGCTGGTACCTATTCTGTATGTATTTTCAATACAATATTATTCAACGACCACTTGCTCCTTTTCAGGAACCACGGAACCTATGTGGAATCAGACATTTGTATACTCAGGATTAAGAAGGACTGATCTACGACTTCGTGCGCTAGAAATAACTGTATGGGATTATGTTAGATACGGAGCGAACGATTTCTTAGGGGAAGCAATAGTTGAATTGTGGCCTTTAGAAGACCAACCTACGTGGAGGACATTAGGACCTCATGAAGAAATCGCTTTGACACCCAGCGAACATTTATCGCCTCCTAGTACGGGGTCCAGGTCAGTTTAATGAATGTACCGATAAAAAAATGTTGCAAATACTTCTATTTCATTTGAATTAAATCATCGCAAACTAACAGGTTTTCCGACAGCGATACACCGTCAGAGTGCGATATTGAAGGTGGACGAGATCGACGAAACGCAGATGGAGCTAGTGTGAGTAGCGTGGGTAGTTCTTCTAGTCCACCTAGAGAATGTGAAAGGAGGTCTAGAAGAGATCAAGACACCATGCAAGCATATCATATGTATAACAACAGTAAGGTAAAATAATTTTTTTTTCAATGTTCGTAAATATTCAGTTTGTTCCTATAGTCAAATGCAGTCTTATCATGCGGGTCATACGATTCAACAAAGACATACTTACCGTTTTTGTTTTCTTTTATTGCGTTTAATCATAACTTCCAAATAAAATCCGTAAGTTGAATAAGACAGACTTATGCAATTTCGACGGGAGAAAAAAGGATAAGAGCGCTTTTGACTATAGTAGATTTTAAACCGAAATTATCTGGATCTTTTTTAGACTGGGATGGTGAGCCATCG
>CAJUYH010008436.1:0-15493 GCA_910591685.1 Galerucella tenella
TGAATTTTCTTTAGCCGTCATATTATAAGTAGTACTTCCTGTGGTAGCTGTACTTGTAATATTGTTAACTCTTTGTATGGTACAGTTATCACTAGTAATAACCCAAAGACATTGATAATTGTTCGAAGAAATTGTATGACAGATTTCTGTTCGAAAAAATTTTATAACAGATTTCAAAAGCTTGCTGCTTGGCCTACAAGCAGAAGCTTGAGAAAGCTGTAATAACATTTTTGAGCATTTATCAATGTCCGAGGGTTATTCGGAGAGAACATTTTTGGCTTATATTATAGAAAAAATACAGAGCTAAAACAATTTATATAATGGTGCCATTAACAAAGGAACAATTAGAAAAGTTAAATGATTTCCATCTAATTGATACTTTTTATCGTTGCAAAAATCCATAAATGCTTTCCATACAAATTTCTTATTGTTAACGGTGTTTTTTGGTATGGTTCGATTCTATAAGTTCATTAATATTTTCCTCAGTGTTATAACCAAGTCGTGCTATTTCGAAATATTAAATATTTGAAACTTAAAAATCGAAATAAATCAATATGTGTCCATAACAACGTGAAAATAGCCCATGGTCTGTTATCAGTGTAATGTTGACAAAAGAGGAAATTTGATTGGTTCTTGGAACTGTCAAAAAATTTTCCTTGTTAATTACATCCATAATTTTTTTTCCTCGTTCTAACTTGTTATTTATGTTGTCGATGTAGCCTTCGACAACTGCGGTTGATTTTCACCCTCCTAGTTTTATCACTCATACAAATTGTTGCCGATTATCGACGAAATGAATGACCGTGTGAAGTAGAGGATCTTTCAGTTATAGAAACAGCAATTTGTTTGTCCATAGCAGCCAACTTATTCATGCCAACTTTTTGTATGGTGCATTACCTTTCTAGTAATTTATAAAAAATGAGATGGCATAATGTGGTTGCAGTGGAAGATACTTTCTACAAATTTAATACAATTCAGCATATACGGTAAACAATCTAGATGCCTTTGTTTTAGTCACAGGTATATTGACTATAAGAGATCCGTTCTTGTATATCTTCAATTTTCATGGAATGTAACTCGCAATTATTTCGTGATTACATAACTAGTTAATATATGAGAAGGATGAAAAAAATGAAATATTACTGCCAACAAACGGCGAAATTAAACTATGACTAAATTTTTGAAAGAAATGATTTTCATTTACATTCTGGTTTGCTTTTCAAAGAAACATAAGCTAATGACCTATTAGTAGCTAACTTACGTAACTACCTACAAAAATCAATTGAAGGCCAGATACAATGACGCGACGAATATTTACTTTTGACGCATGTACCTATTTTTAAAAAGCGCGGTAGGAAATAAAAGTAAAAAAAGAACTTGACACAGGAAAAACTTCAATAGCGTATAGCACACGACCTACTCTACGAATTGCTTATTCACAATATTTTATTTATGCACCAAGGGACTCCTATTTAACCTAATTTTTATACAATTTACTACGGTAATTCCACAACTGTTTTATCCGCCTACGAAAATGTATTCTTTAGTTTTTGATAAATACTTGTACACAAATCTGGGATCGTTACTCAGAAAAATTAACGCGTTACTTTATTGTTACTTTTGCTTCAAAATCATTCTTGTTACTTTTTTAAATAGTAACGGATTATTCATCACTTTCCGAAAGCTACAACGCGTTTCGAGCGTATCCAGGGTGAGGATTTTAGGGGCTCAACCCCTCCCCCAAAATTCAGATATTAACATTCATAGAATTAAAATAAAAACAGGCCTGCGAAAAAAGTTCATCTGTCATCAAAGCAGAACTTGAAGTGTGGATTTTATTAACCATTTCTGGAGTAGTTACAGCACAGTATATAAACCAACCAGTAGTGTATCTCTCATAAATTTCATTCATAAATTGCCAGAGCTTTTGATAACCTTGAACGGATCGTTTTACGATTCATTTTACCATAGTCGTAGGTGCATAAGTTTTAAAATGACTTGAACGTGTTAAATGTTTTTTCTTAAATATTGTAGAACAGTACACTGATGAGTTAATAAAACAATGGTCTTATACAAAATATTTATTGGTTTTTCCATATTAAAATTTTCATTTGATTATGATTTTTGAAATTTTTATTGACAAATTTTAATGTGTAATATAGTCGTACCGTGAAGAAAAGTATTATTAAATATTTTATTGGAAAATCAACACAAGGATGTACAAACTCTGTTGTTTGACTAATATTTATAAGTGATTCAACAATATTATATTCCGTAGCAACTTTCTCAAAATTCATTTGGAATAATGTTTCTAATAATGAGATGTATTGTTCAAAATTTTCATGCGGCATATTCAAGTTTCCCAAAGTATACTTATTCGAAATTTTCATAAGCTCTAAGGTAACTGTATAAAGACGAATCGTCTAAATTCTGATACGCTTGTGAATACGTCTCACATACGCTGCATGTATGGAATTGGAATAGCCTTTTTTAAAAGAAGTCTTCTTTGATGATGTTGCATAATCATATCTGGTTCAAAATGAGCACCACATAAACGATGACTACTATTGTATAGAGTTTCTATTTTTGGTATCAAGTCAGGCCTATCGCATGCTTCGAGCCAAACTTTAGCTCTGAAACAAAAACAACAAATTAAATCAATGCATGGAACTAAGGCTCATAAATGTAATATGAAGATTAAATAATAAAGTATTATACATTCTGTATGAAAATACAAACAGTTTCTCACCTTTCTGAATCCTTTGGAAAACGGTAAAATTTTTCATCACAATTATAATATTTATTGTTGTATCCACGAACTACACACACTACCCAATTTCTTCTTTTTAATGGTATCCATTGCAAAAAAATGCTTATAAACTATTATAATAATACCGAAAAGCCGTAAAAATATAAGCTGTAATAAATAATTTTATTCGCAAATTCACCACTTGCACTTTGGTTGGATCGCAGCACAGCACTGGCCGCCGGATGATATAGTCATCCGAACGACGTTGTAGGTCACAGGGAGCTCGGCAGTGTGACGTCACGAGATAACATACTGATGGTAAATGACGGTCGTGGACGTTTAGCATAATCGATCCGTATTCATATGGCCACTTTTAAAAGAAGATAACTACTTACAAATCATTCCTTGGGACGGAGCACTTACGTAACTTTTCCTTTGTTTCTTCAATTGTTTTTCTACGTAAAAAATAATATTTAATTACACTCAAAATTCTTTTTTCTCCATATTTACCCAACAACTAATTGAGTTTTAAAACTAATAGTACGAGAGCTAGGAGCGTCGTAAAAACAAGAATATCAGGTAGCCCATTTTTAGATAATATGCCATTTCTCTCACTCTCCCGGACGTCTTACGCGCTACCTGGCTGGCAGTAGTCGTTGTGTTATTGAGTGCGCATCATACCTATACAGGTAAAATATCAATTTTTCAAATGATTTTCGGTTTTTTATTATTATTTCAGTTGAACTTTTTGACATATAAATTTATTATTGCCATACATTTCCATTGTTGCTTAAACTATGCTAGACGCTAATTTTGAATTCAAATTTTTTTTTTTCCAAATATCCATGGCCACGATGATAACAATGAAAATGACAGCAGTGATGAAGATGATGATGATGATGATTATCAAGATGCCTCCGTTTTTTGTGATAGGATTATGGATTAAAAAATCTAACCTCAATTTCCCCGTAACCATCCAAATTTTTTATATATAATTTTCATACCTAAGGTTGATCATTGTATTAATTTTGTACAACAATAAATTATCATTTTGATACCGTATTAATCCAAATAATAGAGAGTTATTGGAACTTTTATAAGGTCAAGCAGTAATAGTGCTGCCCTTATAGTGACATATACGCATGCGCATTTGATGTTTTAAATAAGGGCAATATTATTAAGTTTAGTGCCCTTATTTGTACGCGATTATTGCAGTGCACTATCCCGACTTTATTTCATGTTTCTTATTTATATGTCACAATTTGTAGTTGATCTGTGTCATCTGTGACACAACTGGACTGGACACAACCTAACTTTTTTCACAGTTTTATGTTATCCGTTCTCCCACCGTCAAATAAGAAATAAAATGAACGTTTCCAGTTCAGAAACTCGTGTTGAAAAATTTAGAAGATTAAGATTTACTTACAACGATGACATTGCATTTTTAAAAGAATTCCTAGCATATAACCCCATTCAAAATGAAAATGGATGGGAAATTACTCAGAAGAGTCTTGAACTCAAAGTTTAAAAAAAGTTTTTTGATAGAGCTTTAAAACTTTAAATGAATATAAAATGATAATAATAAATATTTTCCAATGAAGATAAAAACGTATGTACTTAAAAGAAGTAAGGTTGCATTTTTTAAAACAATGTACCTACCTCAATATAATGTCATTATAGAGTTTCATGTTTCAATAACTCCAAATTTTAAGTCTGTTTTAAGGTCGAGCACTATTTATTTGATGTCATCACAATTACTGCAAGGCAGTAAATTCGTGTTTCCAATAACTCTCTAATAATTCAATGGTTTTCAGTCCTTTATCTTGAATTTGTTTGAAAACTATTTCTCGACCAAACAAAATGATACCACATCACTTTTCACTTTTAAATCGGTCTTGCTTAAGGCAAAATGCTTTCGGCCAACTTAACTTGTTTTAAAATCATGTGTCAATGCCATACTAAAAATAAATGTCAGAGAATACAATTTTCATAAGATTCTTTTATTCTGTCTGGTCTGTCCTGTAAAATAGAAGAATTAGTCAGTTATGAACATTTAATGGTCTGTCGGTATTGCTTATACTAGGAAAGGTATGTCATGTATTTTATTAAGTATCTAAGGTGCCCGGAGAATTATTCTCGATACTTTGTTTTAGGCGCCTTTCATACTTCTTTTGGATTGTATATACATATTTATGTTTAACGTTGTAATACATATTACATCTGATGGAATCATCAGTTCTGTTTACTTGCTTGCATCCACCCCACAAGATAAAATTACAACAGGTTATGGGCCCAGGAAGAGTTTAGTAACCAGGACTGCAAGAAGAGCCAAAGTTTCGAGGTCTGGAAAAATTATTTTTTGGAATTGTCAGTGGAAGAAAATTTGGTCAGTCGTCAGGTATACTTTGAAATTTCAAAGTCAAATAACAAGACGGTATTTTATTGGAAAGTTTTCTGTTGAAATACGTAGGTTATTTTAGTTTATTTTGTATTTTCTGTATTGAAGTAACTATTCGTGTAAAGTATAGGCAATCCTGATGGATTCCATAAAATCGCATTTAGAAACATTATGTGAGGATTCAAAAGGTCATGTGAATTATGTTTCTTGGAAGTTTAAGTTGAATTCAACCCTAAAAACAAAAGGTTTATTTATGATAGCAACGGGTGTTGAACTGTGTCCTCATGGATCGGAAAGGGATGCAGAAGTTTCAACATGGTTAAAACAGGATTTGGAGGCACAAGCATTAATAGGCCTAAATGTAAGTAGCAGCATTGCACTAAAAATCTCAAATTGCCATTCAGCTTATCAAATGTTAGAAAAGTAAGATATATTATATGGAAAGAAGTCTGAATTAACTATCGAAGGTTTACAAAGACAATTTTTTAATTATAAGTATGATCTAGGTAAGTCGGTGGTTGAAAACTGTATGACAATACAGCAATATGCTGAGGATCTAAAAGCTGAAGGTGAAGACATTAAAGAAATGTAAGTGGAGCAGACAAAAATATTAACACAATGTTTGAAAGACTTAGGTTAGAGAATGATAGGCTGAAAGAAAGTGAACAGGAAAATCAAGGTCAAGCGACTTCATCAAATGCGCTTATTTCCCATCAAAATCGAGTATCTGGAAAACCACAGAACTCCAGGACAAATATTGCAAATGGAAGCTCAAATGTTGAATGCTTTAAATGTGAAAAAAAGGGCATATGAAGAAGTATTGTAGGAATGCAGCATCTGCAAAGTATTTAGCTTATTGTAAGAATAATTATGCCTGTAATAATTGTAAGCAAAAGGGTCATTTTGCTAAAGATTGTCGGAAAGCCAATTCTGGAAGAGATGAGAGTAATCACAATAACTCTTCAAATCGCCTTGCATTTATTACTGTTGGTTTGTCAACTGCAAGTGTAGAGGACATTGAGGCTGAACCTGATTCCAATGTTTCATGGTATCAGGATTGTGCTGCTACACAACATATGACTGGAAAACAGGACTGGCTTATAAATTTTGTAGAATTTGAAGAACCAACCATGGTAGTAATAGGTGATTCTACTAAACTCAAAGGAATTGGAGTGGGTGATATTGAGCTGGAAGCTTTTAATGGAACAATTTGAAGCCAAGTAGTATTAAAGAATGTTTTGTATGTACCAAAGATGGCATTTAATCTTTTTTCTGTAACTCAAATTCTGGATAAAGGTTATGTACAATGTGCAGATGCAGAACAATCTATATTTAAATGTGTAGATGAAACCGAGGTTGTTGCACTTGCAAACAGGGATGGAAACCTGTATAAAATGATGTTTCGCCAGGAAAAATCTGAGAAATGCTTAATGAATGTCTCTATGGCATGAACGATTTGCTCATCAAAATGTCAAGTATGTTAGGGACACCTTAAGAAGAAGTGAAATAAATTATATTGATGACTGGGATGATTATTTATGTTCAGGCTGTGTTTATGGAAAGCAACATAGGATTACTCACCCTAGAAATCTAAAAATAGCCGAAAAACCATTAGACTTAGTGCATGTTGATTTATGTGAAATGAATATTAGGTCTCTAGGAGGAGCTAAATATTTTCTCTTATTTAAAGATGATTACTCACACTTTAGAACTGTTTATTTTCTCAAATCCAAAGATGAGGCTTTATCAAAATTAAAATCATTCATGAAACTGACTGAAAACCAATTTGACAGGAGAATTAAAATCTTAAGGTCAGATAATGGAACTGAAATTAAAAATCTTGCTACAAAAAATCTTTTCGAAGAACTTGGTATTTTTCATACAAAAAGCAATGCATATACCCCTGAACAAAACAGACGAGTTGAGAGAGAAATGCGAACTGTTGTTGAGTCTGCTAGGTCTGCTATACATGCGAAAAATTTAGATGAAAATCTTTGGGCTGAAGCTGTGAACTATGCTGTTTTTACCTTAAACCAAACGGGAACTAGTACATTGAAGGACAAAAGTCCAGCAGAAATGTGGTTTGGAAGAAAACTGAATGTTAAGAAGTTAAAAAGTTTTGGATGCGACTGTTACGTTCTAATTGAAGCTCACAAAAGAGCAAAAACTGAAAAGAAGTCTAAAAAAGGAATATTTGTAGGGTATGAATTGGACTCCCATTTTATAGGATTTATATTCCAAAAGGAAGTAATGTCATTAGTTCTGACAATGTTATATTTGATGAACGAATTGAAATTAACGATTTCACTGAAATTGAAATGCGTATTGTAGGAAATAAACAAGGAACATTGGAAGAATCGCCTGCAGTTTTAGAAGATTTAAGCGAGTCGGAAGCTTCAGAAGATGAATTTATTGAACAAGAAAGATTGACAAGATTGCGCGACAGAAGAACAATAAGACTGCCAAAAAGATTTGATGACTATGTACTAAATCATTTCGATGGAGAAAACTATCAAAACACAGCCATGGTGGGAGAAATTGAACATATCACCGTAATGGATGCATTGAAAGAAGAAAACTGGAATAGAGCTATGACAGATGAATTTGAATCATTAAGTAAATTGAAAACTTGGGACTTGGTTAAACAGTCAGAAGCTGTAAAACCACTGACATGTCGTTGGGTTCAACGAAAGAAGCATGATGGAAAGTTTAAGGCAAGACTTGTTGTCAGAGGCTTTGAACAAAGAGAAGGAATCGACTACTCTGAAACGTTTAGTCCTGTTGCACGTCATGTTTCAGTCAGATTGATACTTAGCATAGCAGCTTCAAACAAAATGAAATTAATTACTTTCGATGTGAAAACAGCTTTCTTGCATGGTGACTTGAAAGAAACTATTTACATGTATCAGCCTGAAAGGTTTGACGATAAATCGGGTCGTGTATGTAAATTAAATAAAAGTTTATATGGACTTAAGCAAGCACCGAAAAATTGGAATGATACATTTTCCTCATTCTTGAAGTCTCTCGAATTTACAAATACAGATGATGATCCATGTGTATATTACAATACAGACAGGAGTCTGATACTCACTCTCTTTGTAAATGACGGATTAATTGCTGGAACAAATCACACTGACATGATGAGAATTCTCAATAAATTGGAGAAAAGATTTGAAATTACATATGACATATCATCTGAAGGAAAATTGTCATATCATACCTGATATTAGCTTTGCAGTTAATTACCTGAGTAGATTCACTAACCAGCCAAAAGTAAGTCATTTGAAAATGGTAAAACGTATTTTTCAGTATTTGAGAGGAACTGTTCCTTATGGAATATCTTTCAATGGAGATACAAAACTGATAGCATATACTGATTCAGATTATGGAGGAGGCAAATTAACCGGACACTCAACCAGTGGAGTTCTGATATTACGTGGTGGTATGGTATGCACAAAAGCAAAGATTAGTGGCAACATCTACTGCTGAAGCAGAATACAGAGCCGTCGTATCTTCAATTGATGAGATTTGCTAGATAAGACGAATCGGTGATGAACTTGGTTTTATCGATAAAGACGAGCCAACACCTGTGTATGTTGATAATAAATCCGCTATACAAATGTTACAAAATACTCACGAAGGAAAAATAATGAAGGGCAAAAAACATATTGAGATCCCCAGGAAATGTATACAACATATTGGTAAGACAATAGATTTGCAGCATGTTAACAGTGCGAGTCAACTAGCCGACATATTGCCTGAGCTCTTGAATAAAAAAACATTTGATAATCTGAAGGGTAAAATAATTAAGGAGGAGTGTTAAAGTATAATTATTTTTATGTAGGATATCTGGCTTAAGGCAAAATGCTTTCGGCCAACTTAACTTGTTTTAAAATCATGTGTCAATGCCATACTAAAAATAAATGTCAGAGAATACAATTTTCATAAGATTCTTTTATTCTGTCTGGTCTGTCCTGTAAAATAGAAGAATTAGTCAGTTATGAACATTTAATGGTCTGTCGGTATTGCTTATACTAGGAAAGGTATGTCATGTATTTTATTAAGTATCTTAGGTGCCCGGGGAATTATTCTCGATACTTTGTTTTAGGCGCCTTTCATACTTCTTCAAGATTGTATATACATATTTATGTTTAACGTTGTAATACATATTACATCTGATTGAATCATCAGTTCTGTTTACTTGCTTGCATCCACCCCACAAGATAAAATTACAACAGAATTATTTTCTTAATTATTGTCTTAAGAAGACGATTCACAATTTGCGAAATATGTAGATGCTGATTTTTAACGTTGGATTCTTAATTTTTTATTTTGATTGGAAGTTGTAATCAATGAAATTATATTTTAAAGAAAATAATAAAACATTTGCAAGATCGTTACCCGCATATCCCTCCCTTTAATTACACAAAGACATCCAACATCTACTTGACAGTGTAAACTGTCCTCTCAACTCTTTCATTAATCCCTGGGTGATATAGTAGGGATTTAACTGTTTTATTAGCTTTCCAAGAGTAGAACAGACTCAATATCACTCGAAAAGTAAAATCGTACGAGCTTTGTCGATGTAAACCTGGCGCACCATTGTCAAAAACCATTTCAATTGGTGGGTCAAATACCGAAAATATTTATCTCAAAACAAAAGTAGTTTTTATCCGTAATCACATTATAATTAGAGTTTTATCCACATTTATGAAGCATATGAAGTACAACTTTATCCACTAGTGGAATAATGCGAAATACAATCTTAAATCAATCAATAAATTTATTATTTATTACTAATATTAACATTAACATTTATATTAATGAGCATTTCCTTCTCTAGATATCATGAATCTAGTATCATACTATTATAATGCATTACAAATTTGAAAATTACCTTTCAAGAGTAGACCGTTTACTAAGAGCAAACATCTACTTCTCGGGATATATGCTGTGATTGGTCATTGGTTTCAAAACGCATAGAGCATATCAGTTTTGGATAAATCCCTAGAAACAGTGGATCGCCAATAAAGTTCAAGTGCGCCTCGTGCAATGGCCGCTATAAGCTTCTGCGTTTGCCATTGCAGATTCAAAAATGAAGCAGTTCTTGAAGGAACTTTCAACAAAATGTTGATTCCAACAGATTATGAAGTACCTACATTTTTGATTACTGCATCGTAAAAATAATCTGTCGTTGGATAATTTATTCGGACGTAAGTACACTTATTTTTTACAGGTCTCCATAGTAATGATAGGGAATCATTTTTCGATAATTGTGAATTTTCGTGAAAAGCTGGCTTTGGTGTCTGATATCGTGACAAGGAAATATGCATTACGGATTTACAAATTCATCAACTCTCAACAACGACAGGTACCAGACAAGCCTATTATAAATGCAACCTAAAATATTTCAAAGTTTATTATCTACAATGTCTAAAAGGTTGAGATATATCACCTTAATCATTAAATATTTTTCATCACAGGACCTAATCAATATCTTTATTTGCCTTGTACCCTTTCGACTCACTTTTCAGACAAGCAGTGAGCTCCCTATAGTTTCCAATTTTTGTTCTTATGGATCCTTATAACGGCTTCCAGCATCAAGTACTTCGACACATGGATGGAATTGAATACTTTTTCTTCAAATTTAAAAAATACTATAGCAGAACTTCAGTCAAAATTAGTGCTGACAAAGCAGTGAAAACCGAAATCTGCAATTAATTTGCAGAATGATACAAATTACAATTCAATATTGATAATTAATTTGTTGATATGTATTTAATAGTAAATTTTCCTTCATGTTAACTTTTGGGTTTTTTGTCGCATGCTAGTTGAAAAATAGTGTACCTAACACGTGCGCAAAGTGACTTTTCCGCACTAGTTTGGTAAACTATTATTTCATAATGTTCCCTAGCCTTCGCAGGTAATAATTGAGGAGATTCTTCTTCAGCATGCTGAAGGATTATCTCAAGAACAAAATCACTTTCATGATTTTTCACAAACTTCACAAATTTTCGCAAATGGATTCGACAAACAATCTAAGCTAAACAGCAACCATCCAACACCTCCCAAAATTATTTTTTTAATTGATTTCAATAATCAATAACTATTCAATGATCCCTTTCCAAACTTAGATTCTGCCCATTCAAATATAACATCGGCCAACAAGCCTTTGCCTTTGCCTTTTTTCATAATTTAACTTGTAAACTGGCATAGCCAACAGGCCAGGTACATGAAAGATGAGAAAGTAATAGCATGTGATGATTTAGTTTTCATTAAAATAAAATAGAAACATTCCAAAAATATTTGGTAAATCTACGTCGTCAGGTCAAGAGAAATTTGAAATACACGGAAAAAAAATATTTGTTATATCAACTAAATTTATTTAGTCACTTTTATTTGATTAACTCGATTAAATTTCATTCATATCAAATACTGAATGTATTCGTCCAAGGAAATATAAAAATTGCCGAAACAAAATGGAATTGTCGTCCAAATCCTAGAAATTTCTTGAACCAAAAATGGACTTATCAAGTCAATTATTTCCTAATTTACATCAAAGTATTATAATATTATCTCAAAAAAATTATTCATTCAAATCAAACAAATGAACACGCTTGATTCAAACATACACTTGTCAAATGGAATATATTTTAACTCACTTTAAGCGAATAATATTATTAACTCAAATATAATATTTGGTTGACTCAAACAAGTGAATTCGCTCGGTTCAAAATAATTTTTTTTTTAAATGAAGCATTTTTCAACTCCTTTTAAGCGAATAATAATATTAATTCAACCTTAATATTTGCTTTTTAATCAAGCATGTACACTATATTGTTTAAAACAAAAAATGAATTGGTTTGGAACTTAAAATCACTGAAGTAACCAATTTCAACAGTCAATTTGAACTATTTATTCTTGTTTGTTTCAATAGATGCAATAGTTCAATCGGAATAATTTCATATTTGTATCGACTGATTATCTGATTCATTCAAAATGTTCTTGCTTAGTAGATTGTCCTGTTTCTATCTATCACAACGTTTTCACTTCATTATTCATTTTATATTGTTCTAAGATAGGAGTTAGATCGTTAGGTGAGTGATAACCTGTTGTCTGGAAATTGTTCTGAATTAGCGGATTATTCAGGTAAATATAATTATGTATTCTATTTACAAATATTATATTATCTCGTTTCTTCCGAAAAAATGTTCATTTTTGTTTTAAGATGATAGGTAGTTTGTCTTGTATCAGTTGTATCTTAAATCGCATACATCACATTCTAAACGAAACATGAATTTAAACTGAGATTGAACCCGGTTTTAAACAGTAAGTACCTACCTAATGTCTTTTTTACAAAGTTACGGTACTTTGTTATGATCCTACCTAACCTTACCTACCTAATTGGAAATGTAAGGTAATGTGTCATTACCTTCACTTTAAATTTGTTATATTCATCATCATTAACTTGCAAATTGTTAATTCTAAGCGTAATAGTAGTGCTACCTAAATTCAGGGTTTGAGAAAGGGACATGTGATACATTCATTGGGGCTGCATTTCGTATATTTATATTGGAAAATTCAAGAATTTCCTTTATGCTTGTTTATTCTTTAAACTCTATTTATTTTTATTATTACTTCTTTGTAGATCAACATATATTATGATTTGATTTTCCCTGATGCCCTTATAGTGAATTTGCAAGTGGATTGGTTCCAATTTATGGAAAAGTTATTGCGGTGGAAAAGAAATGCAGTTAGTGGAAGTTTGATTTTATGTTTTAGAAAATTAATATTTGATTGGAACGAAGTTCCTTATTTTGTTATTGTTTTTCTTTTTAAATAAAATGCTATGAAGTATATTCAACTTTTCTTTTTTATAGCACTCAGTATGTTATGTCAACTTAATTTTTATATTAAAATTAGCAATCAGTTGATCAAACTGATTGCATTTCAAGTTCAATCAACATATTATACTTTTCAACTAAAATATTTAATTTATCGGATAAATTCTCAAAATTAACGCAAGCAATTAATTTTCTTGATTTGCTTATGAATTTCGTTGATTTAGTAATTTTGTTATTCAATTTAACAACATAATTCTTCACCTGAATCCAAAATTTGTTTCGAACCAAGCAAAAAAAATTGATATGATGATAACGTTTGTTCATTTTTCTCAATTGATTTGATCATTTTTCAGATTCAATTCAACAAAATATTCACTATGTTGAAGCAATAATTTTATCAAAATAATTTATGAAAATGGTCCAGTTGACTAAATATTTGGTTCAGTCAACAAACAGTTAGTTGCATCAATACTTTAACCTGCATTGAAACCAAGAAATTATTTTAATTACTCCAAAATAATATTTTGTCGTGCATATATGACACTTTAATTTAATTGATCCAAATAAATTTTACTTGATACAACGATTCTTTTTTTTCCGTGTACCTTGTAGGATGCAGCTTGTATAATGGAAGTTGTCAACTCGTGCCAAAGTTCAGTTATTAAAGAAATTACACACTTTTGAGGGAAGCTCTATAAACGTAGTTTAATTCTTACCTAATGGCTTGACCAGCTTGCTGCCCTGTTCTCAATCCAATTAAACATCCAAAACAAGCTGCTTTGCCTGACAGCCTCCAAGTTCTTCGAGTAATACTACAAGAATAATTCGATGCAATTCCTCATCCTATCTAAACTTATTACATAGAAACTTTGTCGATTGGATTAGGTAATTTCGGCAAAAGGATATACTCGATGTCTGCGCATTAAATTTTAAAAGAGATTAAATTTATGTTTAAATGTTACTGAATTGATCATTAAGCATACTTGACACCAGTTGATACAAAACCTCCCCCTTTTCTTACTCTTAAGTTTGTTTGAGGTTTTTTCATTCCACAATTTATTAAATATTTAACTTTTTTTAAAAAGTACTACTTCATTGACTGATGACAGTGATGATCTTACCCTTCCAGTTATGAAATTTCATACAAGTAACTTTTGTAATTTGTTATATTTAGGGCCGGTTTTACAATAGAGATTTATACTAGGTATAGTTATTCTGGGTATAAAGTTATATCAGAATTTATACCTAGAATAAAACTAGTTGGTTTTACGATGCTTTTTTACATCGGTATAGCAATTCCTACTCCAATAATTGCTATACCGGTGTAAAAAAGCATCGTAAAACCAACTAGTTTTATTCTAGGTATACATTCTGATATAACTTTATACCCAGAATAACTATACCTAGTATAAATCTCTATTGTAAAACCGGCCCTTAGAAACATTTAAAATATTTAAATTTCTCATAACTTTTGTCATTATAGTATTGATTCATTATTTTAGATTAATTTTCTCTATAATTGTAACTTGATTGTAAAATATTATTTGATCGCAACTTTGTTAAATCTATCTTTTTTATGGTCTCTTTGGATCTTTACAATGAGGTACCATTTTTTATTTGTTATAGCCTGATGATGGTAGTTGTTACCGAAACTAGTTGCAAGTTTTGAGTCCCAACGGACATCAAATATATTGTGGTTTGACTTTGAGTTTCATTGAACCTTTCATTTACTGTTGTAGAGGTTGTTCCAAACTTTGGGTATTATTAACTAAAATAAAATTTCAATCCGTGTATAGAAATAGAATTATTGACCAAACAAATTATCCCAGAGATAACTACTTTTGGAAATTTTTGGAAACCAGCTTTTTCAGACGATCAGTAATTTGATATGAAAATTCGAGCGAAAAGATCTTTATGGCTTTTGATAAATTGCACTTTTTATCTCAAGCGGCAAATTAGCACAATTCACAATTACCAATGAATCAAAATACATATCTAAGAATTGCAAAAATATGAAAAAGGAAAAATACTCAATTCACAAAAATATTATCAACTCAAGGCTGAGATTCTACTCCAGTGGTTCTGAACTGTCATTATAAATAATGCGTACTTAGTGCAGGAGAATACACCTTAATATTACTAATTGGAAGATAGAATGGGTTAATAAGTTCTTGACCTTACAATTATAATATTCGATGGGTCAGTTTTCTATGCAAATACGAGGGAATTTATTCCAGCTGTTTGAAATAAAGTAGCCAAATATTGAATTTATCTAGGCGCATGCTGAACTGTTACGAGACAAGTCCTCAAAATTAAACGTTTTCTGAGATACTGTAACAATTTTTCAAAAGAAGCGACACAAATTTTTCTGATGGAATATCATTTAATGACTATTTTGCTATACGTTTCAAGCAGTTGTATTTCAAAGTAGAGTTTTGACAGATATATTCACCATACATCATAGAATACCGCGGTGGTGACATCTAGCACTGTAGTGGTTTT
>CAJUYH010008437.1:0-15491 GCA_910591685.1 Galerucella tenella
AAGCAATAGAAGAGGTATACGATAGGAGTGTAATGAGCTCTTGTCTGATCAGTTCTAAAATAGTATGGGAATATTAATTAACTAGGAAAGAACACACTGGAATAGGAGGATATAAAATATAAGATAAACTAGCAATCAGAGGAGCAGCACTAATGTTACATTGGAAGCAATAGGCAATAGCCAATAGCCAATTGGAACAGATATGGCCATTGGGAGGAGCTAAAAGGAATGAAACAATTGGAAATCACAACCAGGTAGGAACAAATTAACTCCCAAGTCAGAGGAGGACTACACTAGAAGTTTTGACAAGTGTCTGAACGGGACTTAAAAATACTGCCAGCCTTTCTTTTGCAGGAATGGCCTTCCTCGAACAATTTTGTTTATTTCCCTATGAATCTCATAGCCTTAGCAACTTGTACCTTTTTATTGATGGCAACAAAGAAAGACCGCAGAGCTCGGATTGTCGAACTCAGAACGCCTGACTGCCCTCGCGTGCTCCATGCTACGTGGTGAACAAAATGATAATTGATTTAATCATTTAGTATGTTTAATGGTCAAAGATATAAAGTTCATTTATCACGAAATTACTTGTTAAAATTAGACATCCATGAAAAATGTAGATACAAACTCGAAGACAAAATGAAGTTAAAGAAAAGAACCATCATTGGCATCATTTATTATATCAAATTAGGAATTGCTGTTATAACAATGAATTTTCATCAAATCGACGAATTCTCCGCTTGTTTTATTTTTAAAATAATACTTCTGCTTCAACCTGACACTTCTAATTTTCTGGTAGATCATTGCGAATAGGAACAGACGTTTATTAAAAACTCCGCGCTTTTCTCAGTTTAAAGTCTTCACTTATTCACAAAACCCGCAGAACTTACCATCTACCGATTCCCACTTCTGGCAACATCACAGACAGTTTTATTTCAAACAGAAGTTTTGCTCAATCAGCACCACAGCGATGTCCCATTAAGTGTGAGCGCTAGAGTGCATAACAAAAAATTTAATTCACCGGAAGTTCATAGAAATCATAGAAAAATATTCTTCCGAAGTGAAAAACTCCATTAACAACACCAGAATATGGAATTTCTGGAAATAATTTTATGGCGACAAAGTTTTATTTTTTTGTGTCCCCTGTAGCGTCAATTAGCAAGTTTGGGTCTTGTTTTTCACATTAAACTCGATGGTAAAACGGTTTCCATTCAAAATAATGAAGCCTACACGGTCATCTGAAACGGTGGTAAAGTGAATTTATAAAAATATATGAGACACAATAATCCATAAGCTGGAAGTACTAGCTTCAATTTACTTTTTTTTATTATGGATTTTCAGTGGGGCTAAGCACACTTTTGACTCATTTAACAGAACACCTAGATTAATGAACAGAAGAGGGGCTTTCACCTAAGTTAAAGCCTGATACTCCTCAGGAAATAGGTATTACTAAGGAGGCGCAATAGATCTTTTAGAACTCACTAAATGTCACCCCAATATACATAGATACATATACATCATTATTGGAGTGAAAATATGTATTAAATCAGATTTTCACCACCTTGTTTATTACTAAGCAATCCAGATCGCGTGTCCCAATAATGTTCGTCAGTAGTAGAACCCCTAGGGTCTTGATAATACCGAGATCATTTCTCTGTACTTCATTGTACATTGTGTACATAACATTTCCATTGTCTGAATGTAGTTTAGACGTTGCCCCTGGCTTTTTATCGTCTTTTTCTCATCATATTCGTAGTTTTATAAGTATTTTTTATTGTATTTATTATACAGATTTATGTCAAGATTATAATAATTATGTACTAAGAAATAGTTCATTTTCTTTCTTTTTTTAATTTTTTGGGAAATCAAACCACAATATTTTTAAATTCTTTACTTCAACGTTTCGGTAGCGTTCCAGCTACCGTTGTCAAGAAAAAATAAGTAGAAATTAAGTAATTTTTTATCCCTAACTGACACAACAGAAAAAATTTGGTTTGATTTCCCAAAAAATTAAAAAAAGAATGAATAATATACCACAAGGAACATACAGAAGTTCATTTTCTGTCACCAAATAGAGTATCGCTTATATTAAATTCCTAATTTAATACCATCGGTTCCACCCTGACCCTATACCCTAAAGAAGAATGCATGACATTTTTGTCGTTCCAACTTCCTGGCTAATACCGGTCACAAGTCCACGGCTAAAATTGAGGATTTTTTGAAAACACTATTGGTACTCATGCAGCAGTTAAAGCATCCAACAGTATTTTCCGTAATAACTTAATGAGAAATAGGGAAATCTGAAGAATATCTGACATTAACGTAATAAGTGCTGCCTACGTACATAGGTACACGAAACTGCAGTTTGGAAACTGCTAAGTACAAACAATGGCAATTAATATTATTTTGGTGTGATCGTGGAAAAAATCTTGTGGGTATTTCGAGCAGAAAGTCATTTGGTAATCTCGACAGAGAGACTTTCTGTCTCGACTGCCAAAGTACTACTTTCTGCTCTTGATACACAAATAGCTATAGTGTACAGCTTTAATACTTCCAGAGATATAATATGAAACTGAAAATAAAATAATGCGATCTTCCGATAAACTCACAGTTAACAAAATATTAATCTCAAACTTAAAATACTTGAAAAACTTGAAATTTGATTTAGAACTTACAGAAAATTACTTTACAACTTTAAGATAAGAAAGTTTGATGGAATTCTGCGGAGATCCTTTCAGTAATCTTCAGAATAAAAATGTATGGAACAAATTGATCGGAGTCCTGTATCTATAAATTCATAGGATGTTGTTGATCAAAATTTACTTCCAATCCTTTCAATTTATCGGCAGTATTTGATTTAACTAGTTCAAAAATTAAAAAGATTCGAATGTAATGGAATACATTTTCCAATGTGAAAATAATAACATTTTGATAAACTTTTTTAAATAAAACAATATCTAACAGAACAAACAAAGGTACCATCCTTTTTCAAAGCCTATCCGAATTTTTAGACTCCAGTCACAGTATACCTAACAAACAGTAGTGCATCTTAGACACGCGGCAAGTCGCGCAGATTTGACTGCGCATACTAGACGCCATGTTCTGAGGATAAAATATTTAGACCAATCGAGAATAAAGAGTGTAGTGCATTCTCCTGTCACTGACTGGTTTGAATCCAACCAATGGAATATGTACATTCGAGCTATTTGACAGTTCTGACTTCTGACATTACTCAGCACGATGAACGAAGGAAGAAGAAAACGTCACGAACGGATGTTAATTGCATTATTTCTCATTCTATGTGTGAACAGGTGTTTTGTAAATTGTTTTTGAGTAAGATTAGTGAGAACATTTAAAAAGTGAAGCCTTATTTCACTGAATATAGATATTTGTGACTTTTTTAATAATCTTTTGCAATGGTAGGACATGTATTGTGCAGTGGAACGCTGTTTTAATAGTAGAGCGAAGACAAACGATAACTTCTTTTCATTTTCTAAGGATTCACAAAGGTATGTTTCTCTTCGGTGAAAAATTTTGGAACCAGATGTAAAGATAATGAATATTATTATTGACAATCTGTTTCATTTACTTTCATACAAACCAAACCCCATTTTTTGAATATCTACGAGAGAGGAACACTCAAAAGTCATATGATGCAGAGTGTTTAAAAATGCATAGTCTATAACATCTTTTTTTTATAAGTATAGACATAAATAAAGTCATAATTATATCAACATTTAACAAACGAAAATTACGAAAAATATCCTCATTTGTTGGATTGTTACAATAAAGAAATTTTTAAGTACAAGGCTGTCGTTCCCATAACGCTGGCTCCTGACCTGACATTTATCCAGAAAACATGGCCGACAGTTACTTTTAAACTTCAAAAGTACCGCCCTGGAGATGCACTACTGTTTGTTAGGTATACTGTGCTTCAGTTTTTTTCTGTGGATAGGTCTAAACGCATGGGTCTGTGATAACCATAGACTTATAATATTTATTTATGGTAATAACCAGCATGGCATAACGTAAATAAGTATAAGTATTTCCAAATTATTATTCAACCCTTTTCTAAATTCCACACTTCCAAAGTTGTATTATCGGATTTGAAACAAATTACTTAACAAAATTCAATATTATTTAGCACACAATTTACCGCCTAGACACTGGATGTCATGTGCTTTCTTAGATAGGTACGGAATAAATTATTATAACCGCCATGGTTTTAAAACTATTGGGGATGTGGTTCTAGTTTGACGACCTTCTTCCTTCCTTCAACTGCCTTCAACTTCCCAGGAATCACGGGAATTTAAAAACATTGAACGTAATCATTTTTTGTAACCGCCCCTATAATTATGCAATTTCAGCATCCAATAGGATGCTCAACTGGAAATATATTCTTGTTTATATATAACAGGATGGTTAATTCTAAAGGGACCACTTACTTCATTTAATATCGTTTTTATGATTATTTAAAAAATGGAATCTTCAAAATCCTCATCCAAGAAGGTCTGGTGGTCGGGTTAGAGTAACGGTGAGTTACTTGTAGAGTTTGTTTGACCATCCTTTGCCGTTACTTCATACATTGTTCATATTGATTCCTCATTCATGAAATGGTCATTAACGTGTTTTTTAACGAATGTCGACGAAAATTTCATTTGTTACGTTTGACTGTTTAGTGGTCATATTTTGTAAACAATTCGACATTCAACAGTTAACAATATGTCATTGATTATAATTTTGAGGTTTTATAAATGTAAAATAACTTTCAACTAATAACGTTAAACAGCAGAATATTTCACAGATTATGACGTAACGGAAAGGGTGGTTGAACAAACTCTATTTGCCCTCCATGGTGTTTTCACTTTGGACTCCAATTCTTGACCGTTCGCTACACTCAAGGTTATTTGCTTCCTAACTAATTCTTTAAAATACTATTCTTGAGCGCTCTCTGCTTTGCGCATTCACTTGTTAGTGTTCGTTATTCAGCAAGTACATTTTTATATGAGACAATCTTTATATTTATGCTGGAAGTGATAGATAAGTGACAGCGCCCGTACGGCGAAAATAGAAGTTCAAAATTTCTGGGTTATTTGTGAATTTGCCACTAATCACTTGATCATTCCCTTGCAAATATTCCACCATCATTTTTCTTCGCTTTTCCTCCGCGTTCTTGTAATACCTACATTATTTAAAATGTTTGGATCCATTTCATAAACATAACCGTGAAATTGGAATAATTTGACAGTGTCAATAAGCGCAAGCGTTTCATTTAGGATGTTGCCAAATTTTTCGTTTCGCTAAATGAAGGCATCTAACGAATCACTTCAAGAATTGCATAGTAGTAGAGGTAGAGTATTCGCTAACAACTGCTCGTTATACTGCGTAGTCGCTCGGTAGGGATTGAAGTCAAGAATTGGGCTACCAAGAGGTAATCTGTAACATGCACTTTTGCTTTGAATTCGACCTAACAGGATGAACATTCACACGTCAGGACAATATAATGCGTTTTTATTGAAATGTTAAATGACCTGCAGAATAATTATTGTTGTTTCCACTGCAATCACACATTTTCAAAAACATACAAACTCCATTCCTCAGTCGCAAAAAAATATATTAAAACTCACCTAAAACTAGTAGCTATATATGTGTAGATATATGTGTATATATATTTTCTCTGTGAAAGGATACGGTAGTTTTTAGACCCTTTGAAGATTTATTTTGTTTGTGGACATCACCCGACGAGCTATCAAAAGCTTTCTGCCTTTTTCAAACGTATAAACATCAAAAATTAATACAATGCATATCCGTTAAGACCGCGCCATATGTTTATCTTTAAAAAAAATATCTCGCTGACACCGGATTTAGAGAGGCCTTTCCGCTCATGCCGGAAATAAATTTGTGCAAAATAATAAATTCGCTCTCCGCAGTCGGGAATAGCCATAAATTATGTACGTTAGCCAAGCTCAAATGTATTTCATGCAATCTCATAGCATGATAAACTTGTTCTAGCTAATTATTTGAATCCTTAGTGTTAAATCTAATCATTGTGTGATTTCATGAAACTACGATGCTGCTGACACTTTTTTTCGGACTTATATTGACCATACCATGATATAGTATTGTGTCACAATTGCAAAAAATAAGCACAAGACTAGCGTAGAAAGACCAAAAAATAGGAAAATAAAAAATTCTTTGATATACATTGACGTTTAATTGAAATAATTCACGTGAAACTTCAGAGTTATCAAGTAATAGATGGTGAAAAACTTGAAAAATCGTGGCGCTATGAATTTTCCGCCCTTGGGCTGCTGAACAATACTTTTCGCCCTATTTTTTGTCTTCATATGTTTGGTTTTAAGGTAAGGTAGGTGAAAAGTGAATACCGTATAAAAAAAATTTTCTATGAATGAAAATAATTACTGAGTAGGTACACTCATGTTTTCAACATGTGTGTGTAATGTGGTAATGCAGAGACATTAAATAAATAAAATTTCACGATTATCATGGTAATCATCCACAAAAACCATCAAATAAAACATGCTTCGTCGTTTTTAAAAGAGCTCAAGGCCCATATCAACCACTTCATTTAGTTGCTGATAATATCGGACAGGACCAGTAGGCTACAAGACATGTATTTTTCTAGCTTCGAAAAGAAGAAGAAGAAGAAGTGTCATGAAAAATAGCGCGAGAAAGTGAGTGTTTGCGTTTTCTGTCCGCCTACAAAATGTGTATCCAAGTGCTAGAAATTTGAGGAGTTAGGAGATTATAGTTGGGAGCCCAGAATCTATACAGTGTGTGTTATATTTCCGATGTAGACAACCTACCTAGGCCATTAAACCGAAGTGGAAGTGGACTGAGTCTACTTTTTACAAGGTAGGTAAGTGTTTTGATATTGATGTTGATATTAATACACGTTTCAATTTAATTCTATTAGCAATAATAACGAAATATTTTGGTCAGATTTGTTTATTCCATACAAATAGTAGGGTGGTGGCACGTGGCGTTCAAAATTTACTATTTGATTGAATGTGCTAGAGCTATTTACTAATGAAACATTCATTATGTGTCAAACATATGTAGGTACTACATTGTTCCTTAAAGGAAAGTGATACTTTGTGCTTCTATACAGTTACCTAGTATCAAAGAGGTGTGCTGAAATAAATTGTTTTGTGTGTGGTAATGAAGATTTATTCTAGGATGGGAGATGAGCTACAGACATTTTGTACCTATTACCCACAAAGGCGTAATATAATATTTAAATCCTGTAAAAGCCTTACAGAATATTGCATTAAGAGCTCAACATGTTGGAAGAGAATTTCATATTTGATATGCATCATTAAATGAGATAGATAATGCATTTGACTCATTACACTTAGAAATGTTCGTTTGTGTGGCTAATGTTGAAGAATGTGGTTCAAAGAGATTTCAATAACTTACAATAGTCTAAATGATATTTATAATGAAACGGTATATAGGTGCTAATAAGGCACAACCACCAGTTGTAAGTGCTAGTCTAGAGATAATTATTCAGTCAGTAGCGGATTGAGGTAGTGAGCCTAGGACAAGAAATTTGAAATAACTCAAGTTTCAAGGTTCTAAAATTTGATGGAATGGCCTACTTTTATAGATTCATTCAATACATTGCTGCATAATAATAATGCTCAGTCAAACATTGAAAATATGCAATTTCTCATACTCCATTAAAAGAAAAAGCGTTGCTGAAAATTTGGAAATTACTGAGAGTAAATATCAAATAGCATTATAATAAATTACCTAATTCAAAAATATCAGATTGATTGACAGTTTGCAGTATGCAAGCATATTTGATGCTAAAAATGTGTGGGTGATTCTTCTAATGAGTTGTATTTTTTTAATGCCAACTTGAAAGTATTAAATAATTTCAACATAGATTTGTGCTAAGTTTGATTTATTGTTAGAAAAAACTAGAATCTGTGGTTTAAAAGCACTTTGAAAAGGAATTTATGAAAAATGCAAATAAAATTTCAAGTTATGATGATTTATTTCAATTCCTAGAAAATGAATGTAGGTAGATATAAACAAAACAGTATGTTACCTGAAAACAAAGGTGAAATTTGGGAAAAAGTCTGAATTCAGACAAAATAGTGTCAACTTTTACAATACTACTAATATTAGTAACGGGTGTATAATTCTATAATGAAATCTGATGAGTTTCTACAATTGAATGGAAAGCAAAGAAATTAATTTGCAAAAATGGAAAAATTATTTTTTTCAGGTATTTATCGAATAATGCGCATTGAGATGTGCATGTTAAGATTAATTGTGAAAAGTACCTAAAAGTACTGTTAGTTTATAGTTTTGATAAAATAACAAGTGTGTTTACAGAATGTTGAAAACATTGAGGAAAGGGAAAACAGAGGTGGTAGCAAGGATAGAAAGCAAAAGTGGAGATAACCAAGTAATGGAAAGGTGGAATGAATATTTTCATGAATAAGTAGAGTAGAGGAAGACCATAAAGATGAGGAAGTAATAAATAAACAAGTGAAAATCAAAGTTGAAGAAATTAGAAATGAGCAGTTTATAAGAACCGAAGATGTAAAAAAAGTTATAAAATTGCTTAAGAATGGGACAGCAACAACTTAACAAATTGAATGATTCACAAACAAATATTGCACACAAAAATTAAATTGGTAACAGAAAATGCACTAGAAGAATGCCAAAGCAGTTTTAGAAAGAGAATAAGTATTCAGGATCATATATTTACATTAAACCAGATCATGGAAAAAACAATGGAGCAAGAAAAAGAAATATATTCAGGTTTTATTGACATGGAAAAGGCATTTGATTGGGTGTCAAAATACAAACTATGGAGAATACTATCGAGAAGAAGAATAGAAATTAAGATGATCAGTGTATTAAGAAATATATACAGTGAAAACACTAACTTAATTATCCACCAAAATACTCGCCAAAATAGCATCTCAGGAGCTTTAACAACAAAAGAAGGATTGAAGCAAAGAAGAGGTTAAAGTCTTCCACTGTTCACATTGTATATTGCAGTACTAAAGAAATTTTAAGTATAACTTGAAAAATTCATGGTAGAATACAGATATATGGAAGTGGTACAAGTGTCAGTCATTTGCAAATGATATATGCAAGGTACACTAACAAAAGAACCTGGAGATTTGGAATGATGCCCTGGAACAATATGGGATGAAATTAAATAAAAAAAAACGACCCAGGCCAAAAACTCGGAGCTGGCATGATTTACCAAAGAGTCTTACTACAAATGGCACTGGGGGAGTACTCTTTCAAGAAACTGGGTGACAGTTATAGCTACGTACTGGGCAATTACACCTTTGTATTTTAGCCGGCACTCAAGGCAATCTAGACCCAGAGAACCAGAAAGTGACATGCATGTCATAATATATGGTTCCACTGAATGACAATTCCTGATTTTAATATATGTGTTTATTTGAAAGTGTGATAAAACACCCGAAAATTTATTCATATTTGGTAGAACGATGAATTATATTTTTCTAGTGAAAAGCTTCACAGCCATTGGTCGTTCTTGGTGATGATGATGTGCTTTGTCCAGATATGAGGGGGAAACTGAATTTTCATCTATGAAGGCTTCGATCAAATAACCGATCCTAAGACTTTATCGAAATATGCAGAGTAAACTTCAGTTGCCTTGGATGGAATTTAAGATGTTTCAGCTCCCAAATCTACCTATGATAGAAAACCATATATTTGTGTTTCTGGTTACCATCAAAATACATATTTCTTAAAGAACTGATACAACCCTGGCTTCAATTATGTATGTAGAATGTGTTTTACTGGAACTGGATTAATTTCATTCTCCGTTGTCTTTTGTTATGCCGAGTACCTATAATACCGTAATACACTATTTCATCATTGATTTTAGTCTGTCTGGTGCCCATTTACTGATCGCATTCGTGGCTAAATCAAGAAAATAAAGTAGGCGGAGATTAAACAGGATTTGCTTAAAATTTACATAGTAATGACCAATGAATGACTGGAAAAGTTATCAAAAAAGTAAATTGAATAATGTTTATTATCCATGTATATTATCCATTTTCTGCACAGTTTACAGAATGAAAATGTAGGCCATATCGCTAAAATGAACGAATATGATTTCATATACATAATAGAACGTATATGAAATCTACCAATCAGCATTCGCGTTTAGTACTCGTCAGTTGTGATACAGATTGTCTGCCAGTTAGCACGTGCTTTCAAGTGGACTGGACGAACGAGAATGTTATTTGATAAATCTATACCGGGATAGACCTATTTTGTGAACATTGTGCGACTAAACTAAATGAATGCCAACACATATATCGTAGACGTTTTTTCAGTCGCTGTATTTGCCAATTTGGCATTGCCAGCGGCAAATCACGGCAGAGTGTAGAAGCGCCCCAATACTATCTTGAAATCTACATTGACCTAAGATTATAAAAGATTATAATGTAGGTATTTACATTTGAAATTCAAAAAAACCTTTTGTATGTTTGATTTTCCCGTTCAGTTCACGGTGATGAGGCGTAAGTTTTAAGATGCGACCATCGACGTTCGTTAATGTGATCCCTGAATATTTCAACAATGAACGTATTTATTACATATGTTTCAAAAATAAGAGTTTAATCAAGTTTATTATCAAAATAAATATTATTTCTCCATATAACCACTCCTGAATTTGACGCAATATTGTTTAGGAAGCTTAATTTTCTAGAATGATGTCATGTTATTGCCTCATTTTCACTTTCGTCTTTAGATCGGAATATCGTTTGTTAAGAAACTTTTCAATTGATCGATCACATGCTTCATTTTTTGAGATCTCATTTGCGCGGAATTTTCTGAAACAAAAAATCAATTACTCTCAATTTCATGTCGATTGAATTCAAACAAAGTATCATCGGTTTCGAGTTCACATATTACTTTGAGATTGTATTTTGCGATTATATCGCACTTGCGAGCAATTCATTGCCCTTGCCGAGATTGGAATCGTGAAATGATTTGCCGAGAAACAGAGGAAGTTCGGAAAGTGGAAGTAATTTATGGAGAAGGTTGTGCACTCTACGGGATCAAAAGTTGATTAATGCCGGTTGTCTGGATATCAGCGAACGCTTTTTGCCTCTTGGTTTGTTTCGTTTTTATGTAATTTCCAGGAGGAAAGTAGATTTAGGACCTACCAAATATTTCAACTTGTCATGCTCATATATTCATTTCACAAAATATCTCAGTATAAGTATTTTCCTAACCTAGTGCGAAAAGTGATACTTTCCCGCTCGCGACTGCAGTTGACCCGAACAACGCGGAGCTATCAAGGGCGGGAAAGATACTTTACGCATAAGTTAGGAACATTATTTTTTCTACGACTGTGTACCTATACAAAAGAGTATACCAACCCATTTTTCAAAAATTATTTTGTTTCAATATACATATACAAAACTTCAACTAAAAACTACTCATTATTATATAAATATTGAAAACACAATTTGTTGCATTGTGTGAATCACTTAAAATTGCCGGTCTAGTGGAGTTATTTGGTGTTAGCTGGTAAATAGATGACGTCGATGAGAATGGCATCGGATTCAGGTCGCATAATAATGACGATGACGGTGACGGTGACGGCAACAAGTCATTTGTAGGTGAAAGAATTCTATTTCATAATTTCGTGAATATTTATTTACCTGTTGTAACAAGCTTAATTTGACTTTTCCCCCCTAGTGCGGGAAACTTTCAAAACTAAAATGCGTGCGGGAAAATGAGAACGCACGGTCGTATTTTTTGAAAAGATTAATAGGTGGTGGGTGTTTGGGTTAATTATCTAGGTTTTAATTTGAGTGATGTTTAACATGATAATAGTTTCCTATTTTGTGCGTATGAGAACCTAAAAACAAAATAAATGATAAAAAAACCGGCCATGTGCAAGTCGGACTCGCGCTCGAAGTGTTCCGTATCTATAATAATATAACAATTATTATTGTATCGCAATGGAAAAAATTGAGCCGAATACCGCTTTAGCTATTTCCACATAGATGGCGCCAGGGTGTTGTTTTTAAAAATCACTGTCTAAAAGACAGATGTTAATAATAGTGAATTGAAAGTGAACTCTGTAACAGAATAGAAAGGACATTTCTTTCTATGTTAGGAACACAAAACAGTCTAGCCCACAAAACAGAATAAAGGTAGGACTGTTTTGTGGGTTAGACTGTTTTGTGTTCCTATTCACTTTTAATGCTAAGCGATACGCTATCTGGCGGAATAAACTCGCATCAATGTCACGTGACCAGCAAGTGTGATTTTGTATTTATTTACATCCAAGCGTGCATTTGTGTGAGGGTTATAGTTGTTTGATAGTGATAAATAGTTTGTTAAAAGTGAAAATAACCAGCAGAGCAAATTGTTGTGTACCTGGATGTTACTCTGTGTATAAAGAAACCCCGATTTGATCTTTCATCATTTTCCAAATGAGGGTCAGAGAGTCGAGAGTATTGGAGAATCCGGAATGATCACTATGGTTGATAGAAAGAAACTGTGGGAGATCAAATTGAAAATAGGAAAGAGAGTTACCATAAACATGAGAGTTTGCTCTAAACATTTTGTCGAGGACGATTTCATAACTCCTAGTAATTGTAAGTATCTTGCTTTTTATATTAAATGTGGTTGAAATAATCATCCAACAATTTTTCAGGGGGCTATCAGAAACAGAACCTGAAAAAGACTGCTGTACTAAGTAAAAACTTACCTGTGTCCAGTGTTATAACAAAATCAAAAAGTCTGAAGATAGAAGAGAAAAAGAGAAGATATGAAAAACTTACTGAAAGAAGACAGGCAAGTTCTCTTGCTGGTTATTTTTATTGAAGTCAAAACTAAATAACTATACTTATATTGGTCATTTATTTAATCAACTCCCTTCCACCTCCAAGGATGACATGATATCGAACTCATTTAGTGACTCTGATGGAGCTAAAGCACTACTGGAGCTTCAACAACAGGAGTTACCATTTGTTGAATGCGAAGATGAAGGTTTTCAGAATTTTCAGGAATACTTTTCCTTTGCATTTAGTACCAATTATTGATGATAAATTCACATTTATTTGTGGTATTGTTAATTTGGGTAGTCCTATTTTGAGAGAAGATTTGTTTTTGCACTAATGATTATGCTATGAAGAAAAATTGTTGCAAATATTTATAAATTAAATAATACACAGAAATTTCATATTTTTATTGTATACAGGAAATGTCACATTATTTTTGAGAAATAATAACTATTTTCCTGACTTGATGCATCTTGAAATAATTCTTCTAAAAAAATTGTTGTTGCTAACCAATAGTTTATATATCCTTAAATATTTCAGAGAAAAATTAATTTATTAATTAATATATTTATAGTATTCATGGTAAATCATGATGAATAATAAATACAAGTTGTTTATGAACAGATATTGGAAATCCTTACCTATTCCCACCTTCTCTCTAACAAAAAAATCTCTTATATATGATAGTGAAAAATTATTTAATCAATTGCCATTAAACATTAGGAAAATAAATAACAAAATGCATTTTAGGAGAGAGGTAAAAAGATTGTTGACATCAAGTGCCTACTATAAAGTTTCGGAGTACTATGTCAATTCTTTTGGATTGATTTCATGGGGATCACTTTTCACTGCACTAGTTTGCAAACAGTAGGATCTGATCATCCATTTTTTGCCCACTTTTTCTCTGACCACACATAATAACATGGTTCGCTGCCAGAACAACTTCACCTTCTACAATACATCTGCTGTTTGGAGAAGCAGATGAATAATCAAAAATTGAGGACAATGACAAAAACATCTCTTCAAAAAAATATCAGAGAAATATAAAACAGATTATCCTGTTCGAAAAAATAAAAAAGCTTGCTCAACCACAATAAACTCTTAGGTTATTCACAATGCAATCACACTTGGCGTCAAAAACATATGTTTTTCGACAGAATGACAGCGCGGGAAGATTAAGGTTAAAATGTCAATAGCATAGAAAGAAATTTCCTTTCTATTCTGTTACAGAGTTCATGTGCTGTGCTCTCAGTGAACATGGTTTCGTCAAAAAGGTTTACCTTCGCTATATTAAGCCAACTATAAAATCGGAAGATTATCATGAGGCCTGAACAACTATAACTATGAAAAGGGGCTTCGGGATATGCTAATACCAAACTTACCACCAAATAGTGTTTTAGTTGTCGACAATGCGTCGTATCATAAATTTAAAAGTAAAAAAGTGCCTACTACGGCTTTAAGAAAAGCGAAATATTGAATTTACAAGTGATATGTGCAAGGCTAGTTTTACCACCTTATAAGGTAAAACAAACCTCAGTTCAAAACTTACGAAGTAAATACTTGCGGATGAAGGGCATTCAGCTTCACGATTGCCTCCCTATAGTCAGGACTTATATCCCATAGAGTTAGTGTGGGCTTATATGGAGCAGTAATTTGCTGGAAAAATGTCCCAATTTTGAATTCGTGGGAATCCTGTGTGGTGAATTTTTTAATTAATTTTGAAATGTTCAATGGATGGGAACATGTGAAGAAAATGGAACAAGATTATATGGCAAAGGAACCAGCTTTAGATATTGTGGTTGGTGATTTAATAATCAATTTTGGATCTAATAGTGAGTGCGAGACTGATGATGAACCTCGGATTTAGAGTTAGATATTCCAGGAATCTGATAAGTAAACAAATTTTTCATTTAGTACTCATTGTACAAAGTTACTGTTTCTCAATTTATGAATGGAAACTATGTTTTTCCCCGTATGCTACTATAACATTATTTTTATTATTATATAACTAACGAATGGTTTAAACGCATCAAAAATAGATAAATCATGCTTTTACAGATGCTAATAAAAACAAGGATTTAATTAAGAATTTTTTTAATCCCCACCCACATCCGGTCAGACCAGTAAAATTTCCAAATTATTTTAATTTCTTGGTAAAATGCAGGTACAATTGTTAAATATTGCAATGTTGAAATTACTTCAGTTTACCATGACAATGACATTTTGCATATAATTTAAGTTCTAGTTATGATAAATAACTACTGAACTTCTTTGACGTAAGTTGAATTTGAATATTTGTGCCTCCGATTGTACCTTTAAAATGAGGAACGCAGATTGATGTTAACTAGATTGATAATGAGGTATTGATTCATTAAAAAAATGCTCAAATACACAAGCTCCAGGTTGCAAATAAATACAAATAAATTAGACGCTAGAGATGGTAACTGAATAACCTAAATTTTGGCTATCATAATAGAGAGATATTGCCAATTGCAATACCGCATACGGTTCGGTATTTATGTAGCGCTATTTTAATAACGGTCTACCTAAAATGTATATGGAAATAAGAGCTATTGCCATCATTATAATTTAATACCGTAGCGCTGCGTTATGTAGGAAGTGACATAACCTATCTTTTCTGTGTATACTTATAAAAAAAAA
>CAJUYH010008438.1:0-15489 GCA_910591685.1 Galerucella tenella
AGTACATTTTAAAACAATATAGGTACGCAATCAACCAGCTTTTTGTAGTATCAATGTTCAATTCAGTTCATGAAAATATAGCTTTTCATATAAAGAGCCCTTTCAGACTAGGATACTGTATGCGATATACATAATTTAGTCCATATACATCTAGGATACTTTTGTCAGAATATAGTTTTGTGAACAAATTTTCTCAGTACAAAGACAATATCAGTGCTGTACGGTGCTTTTCATAAAATGGACATTGAAGAGTGCATTATGCTATGGCATATTTTATACAAGAAGAAAAAAATTCTTCGAGATCCACTAATACTTTTTTCTATCTCCAAATCTCCCAGATCTTCAAGGATGATTAAATACTTCACCAAACACGTAGTTAATTCATTAAATTTCACAAAACTTCTAGGATGATTAAATTGTCATCAACTACGCAATTACTTATTAAAACGATTTTACTAAGCTGTGATAGTGTGAGTAGATAGTTTCATTTGCTGCAAATTTAGGTGATATTAACAATACAAGCTGCCCTCAATTTATTTAGGTAATTAGCGATATATCTTTCAGTATAATTGAGGTTTTATTCACTTATCGTTTAATTTATTCCAGTGGCCTTCTAAAATTAGTTCAGACCTTTGGCATTCCCACTTATATATTATATTTACAAAATCAATTATATCCAAACCGCTCTGCTAAGTGTTGTTCTGAGCCAATCCTTGGATATTAAGCTCCAATTTAAGTACCATATTTTTGGCCTGCCTTCTGGTTTCGGCGTGTTCGGTCTTTGGAGCTCCAGACCGTTTCATCCATCTCCCTTGCTGCAACATAATTTCCCCAAAATCACTTGCTTATTCTCACCTATCTCACCACAGATCCCTGTCGTTCGCTTGATTATTTTTGTTGTTGATGTCTCGGCCATTCTTTGTTATTCATTCGGTATGTTACTGCTTCGAAGATTTCAACTTTAGCTTATCTGATTTGCTGCAGTTTCAAAACTGTACATTGTTTCAGCTATTCCTCAACTTTGATTAATTTATAAGCTGAAAAATCCATGAAAATTCATCATATCACTACCAGTCTGGAAAAATTATTCTCCTCTGGGTAATTAATTTAATTGATAACCGTCTATCAACGTCATTTGGACTATTATAATATCAGTTTTGTCTTGAGCCTTGTTAATATTCCAGTGTTCTATTGTTGGTGACATCATTAAACCAAACATAGTAGACGGTAAATCTAATCTAGCATGTTAAAGTGGCCATTATAATCGTTCTCATCGTATCCATTTCCTGGGAAATTATGAATGCGGCGAAGGTTGATGTAAACCGCATAATGGAGTTAATATTGTATAAGATGGAGGTTTCCATAATTTTTCTAATTTGATTAAATAGGTTGATGCATTTATGGAAGCTCTAATAATGAATTTGAAAAGTAGCTGGAGTAGTTGGATTTAATTTGAATGTTAGTTGTTTAAGAATATCCGGAATGATCAGTGAAGAATGGGACAGTGAATTTTCCATCCAAGTACAGCTATTTGTTTTTGCAGTGCATTCGTTATACCAAGAAAAGGTTCAAGACCAATGGGGAAGCATCGCTTACCTACATGATGATGTGTTGCTGCAGGTGCTACCAGAAATATCGTTATGGACTATTGCTTACTGAGTCTTGTGCTGAGATATCGGCGTTTTCGTTACCCTGTATACCGGTATGTGATGGTACCCAAAGATTTATCCTATCTGTTTGTAATGACTAATTAACGGTTTTTCCCCAATATATACGCCATTCTCATTATAAGGTCGATTTCCAGCTGTTGGTGTTGCTTGTTACATTTCTTACCATGTCATTGGCTAATAGGCGCTTGCCTTCTGGTCAATCGATTGGTAACTGATTTAATCTTGTCTTGTGTGTAGACAGGTGTGGGTTCAGCAAAACTTCTAATGCGACTCATAGAGTTGACTTCATTGATCGTTTGGCTGCAAGGCAAACTAGCATTTGGAAAATAGTGAGTTTTTGTATTGCGCAACCTTTCCAGTCCCATTCTATCAAAACATGCTATCATGGATCTGATGACCTTGGTTTATTGCCATATAATCAGTTTTGCTGAGCTACTCCACTTTTTGTATGGGTTTAATTCCATATCAGCTACACCGAGAAAAGAGTTATTTATAGACAAATAAACTGATTTGTTTGACCCCCCTTTGTTTAATACTAACATTGCATATTCAATATTGAGAAGCCATATTAACGTTAAAAGATTGGGAAATTTTGATATAAAAATTATTTATTCAAGTGTAATTTCTTTAATGTGAAGAAATTTGTTCTTCTTTATGTACACCTTCATACAATTGTTTTTCAGAAACTATAAAAGTTTACGAAGCACTATATAATATTCTGTCATAAAATATAACGATGCTATTTGGGTAAAAATTGTTTTCATTACCCAGAAAAAAACCTAACATCTTGAATAATATTCCATCACTTTAAAACAACAAATTAAATATTCATAGTAAATCATTTGAAAGTTTTGACAGAGATTCACATTTTTTAAATAAGCCTATAGATTATTAGCCTCAAATAACATCTTCTTCATACCGAAAAAATAAGTATTTGAGTATATTTGTACATTTATTGTTACTAAAAAAACTTTTATACTCCAAATCTCATATTTCTTCACCCGTAAGAAATCACATTAGCCCACAAATTATGTGGTAATTAATATAAAGAACTGTCACCCCACCCTGCCCTATTATTCAGAATCGTACCGGTCGTTTGGAGTGAGTCAGTGAAATTCATAGATACAGGATATATTATGTGAAATAAGATGAGTTTGTGCAATGTTACTGATTATTGTAAAGTTTGTGGTTAAAGTGCTCTGGACAAAAATGAGTCTAATAATATAGAAATAAATGAATTGTTGAACACATGCATGGCGATTCCAAGAATTGTGAAATCTCTTTGAAGGTAAGGAAATGAATGTTAGGTTATATTCAAGTATAGGTAGAAGTAGCAAGCAAGCGAAACGTACTTCAAACATACACATTTCTCAATTAAATCTGTCAGATCTAGGTACTCCAAAAAACTACTATGCATGGGAAAAGCGTTAATGAACACACTTACTGTTAGACAAAGGCTATCTTGTAGATACCATTGGTGGTTATGTTTTAGATCATGTAGGTATGTTTAATTTTAAAAATGTATGCTTTCCATTTTATAAATGTATGGTTCATATTTTAAAAATGTATGGTTTTCATTTTAATAGATCAAAATATTCAGTTACAAGTCTTTTATTCCTATCCTGCATTCCTACTAAACAATTTCATGCATGAATAGAGAAGACAATTGATTTTTATTAGATTTAAACATGTTTGTCATAAAAATACTGTCATTTTTATCCGTGTCAGGACTAACATCAAAATTATGGTTCGGTTATGATAAATATGTTTAATTTTAGTAAAAATTGATAATTTTCTTGAGAAACATTCGTTTCCAGCAAATAAATATAATTTGCTGGGACGATACATTTTTTACAAATAAAAAACATATCGTTCACCCAAACAATATATTTTTTTATGGTAAAGAAATATATTTTACTGAGACAATACATTTTTTTATGATAAAGAAATGTCATTCTGCCATAGAATAATTTATCTGATGATGAAATAATATAGTTGAAAAATAAAGTATTTGTTATTGGAAAACTACTTTATTTAATTCAAATGCTTTCAAAGGTTAATATAACTATTTTGTCATTGTTCCTTAAATAATGTTCGAGACAAACATGATACATTTTCACAGGAATAAATATAATTTTCGATAGATAATTAATTTTATTAATGACAATGAATATGGTTCTATTCATTGAAATTCATTCAAACAAATCCTTTCTTGACGATAAATTGAATATTACTTAGTCCATATGGAAAATCATATTTATTTGACATAATAAGATTTAAATTGTCACAAATAAATATTTTTCTCGGTGTAGTAAATTATGGCTTCCAAGTATTTTGCCTATTATGCCATTGGAATTTTAACCCTGTTAAGAACAGGTAACTTGAATCTTTCCCGTATTTTTTTCCTAGAGGAAACAACTATAATCGAACAGTTAATATCTCCCTTTGGCATCACCTGCTTAGGGCAGTTTTTGTCAGCTTCGAGCGAATTTACCTCAAATCACATTTCATAAGATGGCTTATCGGCCTATTTCACCATGATCGTTCCAGATCTATTGTAGAATCTATATTACACTCTTCAGTCTGACTCTTTTTGAATAACCAATCAGCCTCGAGACTGCAACTTGCCTTGCCTTGCCGGCTGATTCTCACCGCCTAATACAAGAAACCACACATTTTCCAGGCAATAGTCGCAAGATGGTCGGCATACACTTAAGCTTACTGTATTTCGTGACTACCTAATACATTCCTATGGATAAACCAAAGAAGAAGTGACTGTCTTTGCGAATAATCTTCAAATGTGACAGTGTCTTCACTGGTTTATGATATTATCACCCTTTTTCAATGCCAGTTGAAAATCATTGACACAGGAAGAGTGGAACATCCTTTTCTTCCTTGAGCTTTGGTCATCATCATTAAAAACGCCCTCAATTTCTATAAAAGCTGCCAAATAAACTAAAACATTGAGAAATACAGCGTGTATTGAATTGATTTGATGATTGATTCAATCTCCCACATCGTCCGCTTCATTTTTTGTCTTTATAACATTATATACTATTATGCAGAATCCAGACCCCGGACTATTTTCAACTACCTTGAACATTCCATGATAATATTATTATGCGTGAAAGGACATCCGTCGCTTTAATCAATTCGAGCTGGCAGGAGTGACATCAAATGCGTTATATCGAATTAAATGAGTGGACCTTACAATAAAAAAAATAAAAGGAACACGTTTTTCACAGGGCTTTTTTTTAGCCATTTTTTTTTGTTTGAGGTCCTCGACATATTTCTCTTTCTCAACTATTCAGCCCGGCTATTGGAAATGCGAGTTCTCAGCACAGCTATAGGATAAAAAAATGTATTCACAACCATAAATGTAATGCTGTCATAACGTCATTGGAGGATGGAAAGTATCATATTAAACACCTCTACTTTCCGTTCTCACCCCCCACCCTCCAAAATAGTGTGATCGCTAATCTATTTCAGATGAATATTTTCAATATTTAAAAATATAACACATTTGATAAATATTATAATACCTATTTCTGGAGGGGTGCAATCTATCAATTCTTCGGAGGACATTTTTCTTGATTTATTATTCGCGAACTTAATATCCATCCGACTTTATCTGAAATTTATTTATATTGAAAGTAGTTGTCAAATTTAATAGTTTGGGTGTGTTCAGAACGAAACAAAGATTTATCAATTTTGATCGGGATATAATGGTTGTAGGAAAAATAGTATACAAACCTCGGTAGGAAGTTTCATTTCTGTCTCGAGATAATACCGAATCTCGACGCTCCGCGTCTCGGTGTGTAATATACCATTTACATCATACCATTTGGAAACTTAAACTGTTTGTTGATAGCTGAAACTATAAGATTAGTGGGACAATGGTTTTGAGAATAATTTTTGGAATTTCCATACAAAATGCATTGAGACTACTAATTCCTGTTTTTCTTCTTGCCTCTCTTCCTCCCCTCCTTTTCTCGTGCCGCCTATTCCAATGCAAGGTCATTATTCCATTCTACAGGTCTGAAATGGAAGGAGAGAGAGAGGTAGCTACAATTCTCCCAATCTGGTAGATGTTTTTGAAAATTAAAATGCTACTTGCTAAAAATTGCAATAAGTGGTTATTGTATTCAATGTGCAGAGCTGCACGATTCAATCAGCTTTGAATAAGTCTTCATTTAAACTCGAAAAATAGACTTTTGTTAATGGACCTTAGAATGCATAGCATATTTTCAGTTCCAAGAATTGATGGATTGATTGGCTTCACAGCTAGGGGCCTAGAGTCCTCGATACCTCAGCTTTTAGGCTTTCCGTAACCTTAGTTGTGCCGTTTATGTGAAGAGACCAGTAGCTCTTATCAGGCTCAATAGTCTTTTTACTATGTCCTTCTTGGAGAAATCCTCCCTTGAATGATCTAGTCTATATCGCGAATGAGATAATGCTTCACAATCGAAGACAATGTGAGAGACTGCGTCATCATCAGGTAGGCTGTTCTATCCTATATATGCCAATCGTCTACATTTGCTTCTTCAGGGTAGAGTGACCGGTGAGTATTTCTTTGACTTTTTCTATCTAGCAGCTCCAAGCATATTTTGTAACGGAAAAAAATCATACAAATTGGAAGAGGAAAAGATCACTAGAGACAATATTAATGCCAAAGTACACTTGAAACAAATTAAACCCCAACATTTGGCTTGATGAGACCCTGAATCTTTAGAAAATCAAATAATGACAGCAGATTGGAATATGGAGAACAAGGAAAAACGAACAACAGGAGTCGAAAGAATAAAAAGAAGGCGAATGAAAATTATTTAAATATAAAAAAAAATTCCTGGAATTCAACTGAAAATTGAAATACGGGTTTTTTTCCTCAATTTTTAATTCGGCTTTCGGTCAGAATATTCAAATTGCCCTTTTGTGATGAACTTGTTTTGAGGTTGGTAAGCTTTTAAATAATCCAATTTTTGTAACTTCTTGTTTTTCAGCGAGTACTTAAAGCGGAAACACATTTTTTTTTTATTAAAAAATTATTTCTTTTCCGGGCTAATAGCTTTATGTTGGCCGTAATAAACGGACCGGCTTTTATGATTTTTACCTTCGCAAGTACATATGTATTTCAGGAAAATTATCAACTGATGGATACTTGGATTTATAATAGAACAGTTAAGTTTTTGGCCCACTATAATCACATTAATTCAATACTACCTAATATTTATAACGGCCATCCTGTTATTTATGAAATATATTGGATTTAAGCAGCCCTTGACTGAAATGAGATGATACCAATGAAAAAATAGAGATAGTAGCACACAAGATTTAGTTTTTGCGCAGATATTATAACTTATTGAAAAATATTTGAGAACAATAACTTCCTTTCCACTCTCCTTACAGCTTTTTTACATAAGTATTTTTTTTTGGCAGAAACTAAAATGTTAAGGGAGGTTCAGAGAGGTGAAATTCAAGGGAAGCACTGAAAAACTCGGATAACAATTCCATTCCATCCGTGTCAAAGTTAACGCCGTAGTGCGATAGTTTTTTGAATCCCAATATAATTAAAATTCTCTGTACTACTAGGTATGTAATAAGAGCAATTTTTCATCAATCTTCACAGATTCCTTTTTTTTTTTCATGAAACAGTCTTTTTTCGAACATTATTTTTGTTGTTCGCTTATCCTAGGACTATGGTATTTAATTCTCTGAGCGCCGGTGTTTGGATATAATAATATTCTGTATAATTTATGGCATGTTTTCGCACTACAGCTATTCTATATAACACAACGAAACAAGACGCCTGGAATCAGGCAGGGCAAGGGTACATCAAATAACCATCGCTAAAATTTACGGAGTACCAATAGAGGAATGAATGAGAGAGGTTTTAAAACATATGGAAGAAGCTGGCACAAAGTTTGTGCGCAGCCAGTAGAGCATGGCGCTTTACAGCAACTAACTGAACAAATAAACCCCGCTCTCCCCCTACCCAAAAACAAAACTTTTCATTTTTAGTATTATTTCAATTTGATGTTAGTCGTTGTCATTTGTGAATTTATTTATAACCAGAAATTTGTGACCCAAATCAAAACAATATGTATGATGTAGTTGCTAGAAATATTTATATCAATGTAATTTGGGATGTTATGTAGTGCTTTAATATTTTGAACACTGTATTTGTGAGCTTGCTCTGTAATATTGGTGTGTGCTTCAAGATGCAAAATTGTTTAAATGGGTACGTCAATTGAATAAATGCAAGAAAATAATACAAATAAGAAGTTTTCTCCTCTGTTTTCTGATCTAGATATCAAACGAAGTCATAAATGGTTTGAAATAATGATCTTGAATAATTAAAAATAAACGGTGTTATTTGCGTGAAGATCACTTTCTTAAAAATAATTTCACAGATTCATTTAGATTGACAAAATTTGCACTTCCTTTCTAAACTTCAGAGTACAATTTTGGTATTGACTGTTTTTGTATGTTATTTTGGATATCTTATTGTATAAAAGTTGAAAACTTGAAAATTCGAAAAGCGCGCGTCTTGAGTGCTAGTTCGTATCAGTAGTCAAGGTGGTAACTTTGTGCCACAAAACACTACACGCTTAACATCTCTCTTATTTATTACTCTATGGGAGTACCTACCAATCCACAACAGGAGAACAACCAGGATCCTGGTTTGGTTTCTAAATGACCACTGTAAACTCAACAGATACATGAACAGCATCGGGTGGTTGGCAGACAAAACTATATGTAGATTTTGCCAATAAGATGAGTCGGCATACTCACTCTGCTACTGCGATTTACTGACTCAGCAGAGGTTTTCGATGACAGAAGCGGAAAAATCACCACCCTCTCGATATATCGAGGAGGTGAGGCTAGTAATCACAACAGGCATGTTCAAGAAAATGTAGCATAATATATATATATTATACATAATCTGCACAATATGTCTCCAGATGTTTTTAGAAGAGGAAGAGTTTGTTGCTAATGTTATTTTGTTGTTTATTTCTTTTTCGGATCCACCCCATTGAACATGTGAGAAAAAGTAGAGGACTGCTGCTTTGAACTAACGATTTTCCATTATTGGTTGGGTGAAATCTTCATTATTGGTTCTTACTTAGTTGGTCCATTTTATTGGAGTGAGGAAAGCAAATAATTTTTGAATTTGACAACAGCGCAACGGAAAAAAATGGGAAAAAAGTTTTCTAGTAGAATTGAACGGACGAAGTTCAATAAAACTCGAACGAGTCCAACGCTACATCTATATTTAGGATCAGAAATTAATGAAGATAGCGATAGGGAGAGCATGAAAAAATTCTAACAAAAGGAACAGGAAGGAGGAATAATATTGGGAGAGTGGAAAGAAGGACAGTATGGATCATAAGATTATATAACAGTAACAATGCCATTGAATATTCATAAAGGAGACATTCATAGTGTAACAAAGAATTTAATCACACCACTCGAATATACTACTATCACATGAAACGGTCTTAGATTTACCATGAATACATAACTGGTGTTGCTAGGAAAACGATCACAATATATTTACGTTGCAAAGAACGATTCCCCTGTTTTTGTTGGTTCTTTTTAAAAACATTTTAACAACGAATGAATCATTCATCAACTGTTTTACATACAAATAGAACATAGAGCCTAACCACAAAGATATTTACTTTAAAGCAATTTCATATGGAGTCGTTGTGGTATCATTATAAAAACAATTTGATATTTCAATGATAATGAATATTTCAAACAAATAGGAAAATTATGCCATAATCCAATAGACCATTTTGTAACTGCGAATATTCCTACTTTGTGGCACAAAGTACATAAAACTCAAGTGAAAATTGGGTGATAATGAGTTCGTGAATTATGAATATTCAATAAAATGTGAAATTATATAGGAAGTTAGGAAAATGGAAGGGGAGGGAGTGTTAATTAAACCATATAAGGTAAGTGTTAAGTTACACATATAAACTCATGAAGTCGCCAGATAAACAAAAGTTTGTGTTATAAAGATAATTTGAGAAACATTTTGGTTTAACCATGGATGTCCTATAGAGCTTATGGGTATGAGACCAGCAAACATGTACTAACAAAACTTCACGAACTCAACTGACAAATTTTTCCCCTGTAATGCAGCAGAGGATTGTTCCAGATAATGCTAAATCACCTTGAATTGTTGAAGGAGAGAGGTTGAAAATCTTGTGACAGGTTGGTTCAAATATAACTGAAAGGTTTCCAGCTAATCTTATTTTCATTAACTTTAATTTAACGGTTTTCTTAATGCTGCTCTGCTAGTTGCATTAATTTCAGTAATTGAAATCTCATCCCTTTTGCCTGATTACTGATTAATCGGTAGTTAAATTGTGTCCTCCAGTTTTAACGACAATACCATTAATATGTATAATCAAAATAATTGTTAATCCAAGATTACTTTTTTTACTGAATGGATATCACCAGCTTCACTAGTAAATTATAATAAACTTAATTCAGGATAGCCGTCATCACAAAAGAGTGGATTGAATTTTGGGGTAATTAGTATCGAACGAGAGGGCTTCCCAAGTAGACTGTTTATAGGAATTTCACAATTTTATTTTTGCGTCGTGCCATTGCCCTAGAATCCTGGAAGAAAGTAGGTGTGATGTAGGATGGTATGGTAATATTTACTTATAGTTTTATATACTATAACTCAAAATTTCATAAAGAAGGAACTGGTTGAATAATAGTTGAATTTTTAATTTGAAAAGTACTCTGTGATAGAAATTATCAATATCTTGAACAGTATATTGTACTGCATTGCTGATGATTTCTATTTTATATTCAAATTCATTTCGTCAATTATAAAAGAGGAGTAAAAAGTGAAAAGTCGGGAAAAATGGGTGGACCCACTCGGTGAGTTTGGGAGGATGAAACCAATTCAAAAATATCCGGGACGTGTTGCTATAGCCTCAGGTGTCACTGAGTTAACTATTTTAAACATTGAAATGGAGCTGTTGCAAATAGTAAATGGAGAATATTAATAACTTTGTACTTCAAAAGAAAAAAAGCATCAAAGCAAGCAAAGACTGAATAATTATGCTGAAGGAATCCTGAGAAAATATATTTCGAGTAACAATTTAACCTACAAGAAAATAACGTTGTGTTATGGGTTATGAAATATTTCATAACTCAGGACTAATGAATGTTATCAAATGGGTTGTACTATACTGGGTATCTAATTTTTATTGGCATTACATTGATAAATTTCAAAAATGAGAGATAGGAAATACTCGTGGTTAAAGAATGTTTCCATAATGCGCCTTTCCATTAGATATTAGACATTTCTTAGACAAGTCTTTACACGTATCCGTATCCGTATTGAGTTACGTTGACGTGAAGGAATTGTCAAGAAAACCTTTTTAGCAGAAAACGTATCGTTTCGTTCTGTTTTTGATTGTATAACCTCAAAGTTTCTCTATTTCAACTTTTTATATTTTTGTAAAACGTAAAATGGGGGCGATATTGAATAATTCATTGCCGCTAGTTGAGGAAGATGATGTAATATAGCACGGAATACTGACTTTGGTCGGGATACGGATACGTTCAAAGATGCTGAGTAGGGTACGTAACAATACGTTCAACGCATCGTATCGGCTGAGACGTAACGGGTCTACACGTGCGCAGTTCGTTACGGATACGGATACGTCATAAATTCAAGACAAGCTAGAAGTCTCCATTCAAATATCGATGAAATATTTTGATTTGAAAGCTTACTGATAATTTTTCCCTTAGTAAGAACTGTGCTTGAAATATAAAGGACACATAAGTAAATGGAGATATTAAATATATTATAGTTATTTGAGCGCTCATTTGACCTAGCCAGGAATGACGCTGACAACCTTGCCAATGGTGCATCAAAGTCCAAAGCGAACAGTTTTGTTTTTGCGGTGGTATTGATTAACTTTTAGAATTTTCTTCTGCGTTTTTCCGTGTATTTGATATTGTGTATATTAAATCAGTATCTTCTGAAAAGTGGAGCAATCACAAATGATAAACCAAATAACAGGAATAAAGAAAAGTATTCCAATTATCGAAGTCAATTTTGAGGTTAGTTGTCAAGGAAACAGCTTCGCAAAGTTTTACTAAAATACTGGTCTGTCGTTTTCAAGGAGTAGTTCATATTAATATCAATGGGTATATATAGCATATGAAAGTATTGGGATTGGAATAGTGGTATGCAGTTGACCCGATACCTACTTGAAAATTACTTTCCAAAGAGACGACCGTTCACTGAGAGGCAATAGCTACTTACCAATCACACACCAAAATTGTCAGTTATATCTTGCAGATATAACACTTTAATTGAGAATTGTAATTCAATGCTTTTTGTGGCATATAGCCAGGGAAGTAGTTGCTGCTTCTTGGTGAAAGGTCTGCTCTTTGAAAGGTAATTGTCAAATTCAAAAGGTCTTATAATGGTATTATGGCCATTTGCGCGGACTTTTCTTAAGCTTTACTTAAATTAAGTAATGATTAAAAATTAAGGTATGATTCAAATGTAATTATTTGCACCGACTGAACTTAAACCCATCCTTGGCAAAGTGGTGGAACACACCGGCGACGTTGCATTGCTTAGTACTTTTCGTGTCATTTCAAATGAAATTGGTACTAGAGCGCTTGCCCCAACCCAAAACTAACCTATAAAAAAGTAAATTACACGTAAATCTCTGACGTAAATGTAGTAAATGTTTGTTACGATTAGCACTTGGCAGCAAAAATTTCTTCATTTCTAAACCATTAACCATTTTGTTTATCAAATTATCGCAGCACATGATGAATACTGGAAAAACGTCCTCCAAACGCGTTCGATAATCAAATTTTTCGGCATCGGAAAAAGTTGCTTTATCAAACCTTATACACAAATACAAAGATGTAATAGAGAACAAAAAAACTGACTTTGTTACAAATAATGAGAAAAAAGCATCGACTTGGCTACTCTAAACGATGCTCGATTAGGACAAGAACTTCAAGAACTGTCGCCTTGGACAATTATTATTTTTGACACTCACTGATAACGGGCTTCTCCAAAATGACAATTACTTACAGGAAACTGTTATATAGGGCTCCGGCCTCAAAAGAGTCTTTCCCCTTCTTAGCTAGTACATCTGCTATTCGATTTCCTTCTATTCCTAGAATTCCCAGTGAGGTGACCATTTTACTCTTTCGCAGTTCATTGAGCCTAGCCTAGGCATCCCCACACCATTTTGGAACTGATTACACAAGACCTCAGTGCTTTAATGGCTGCTGGACTATCCGACATTATGATAATCCTTCGCCTTCTACATCCTTTGTCAGTATTGAACTGGCCACACTTTCTTATGGCGTGAATTTTCACTTAAAATATACTTGGACTAATACCAAGCTTTCAGAGTGCTTGGTTCCTGTCCCGTACACTCCCATCTCTGTTCCTTCTTTCGCTTTTGAGCCGACTGTGTACCTACCATTAAATGGCATATTTTGCAAGTCTGGTAACAGTATTTGGTTCCCATTTCCGCTTGTTGCTCAATGCTATAACGAATTTTCTTGAAATTATATACTTTTTCATTATAAGTACCATCTTGGGGCATGTCCCAGGTTTTCTGATTTCCAAGAAGTGAGGAGGTGGTTTTTTTCAAATTATTTTCATGGAATGGTACTTGGTGTTATTATATTCTCCTTATCGTATTTGTTCCACAGGAGGTTATTACCAAAAGTCGAACCTAAATACTTGTCTCCATTCAACCCCGCTCCCATCACATTTGATGGTTTTGAGTTTTATTTTTTTAGTGAAGGCTGTTCGGATAGTTTTGGTGAGGTTGATGTTAAGTCCCACTTGCCCACACCAGCTGTGTAGTAAATAGGATAACAAAATGAATGCATATGCGGTAAAAAGACAACACTCAGTACGAGATTGCTGCTGGAGGTTTTTACTGCTATCCATGATTTGAAATTAATTTATTGGCGATTAATATGTTGGATCCAAATAAAGTGTACTGCAATAATTGTGTGATACATAAAATGTTCATTTTGCAGTTTTCTCTAAATACAAATAGTGAATTTTAAATGCTTCATAATTTTCATTTGATCTTTTTATGAATATATCCCAGGTGTAGAAATGCCTCGCTATTACATCTTAGGTTAAATTTTCCAAGCAGTTATCTAATACCTTATCCTTCCTAATGATTAAGGCAAACTCAAAAAACTTTCCTACAATAATAATTGAAAGTGCAGGTCTCGTGAATTTCCCAACCATTTCAACACTTATGTTTTCCAAGATTAAACTGAGCTTTGAAAACATCTGCTACTTGTGATGGAAAATTAGGATTCAAAATAAAATTTCCTTTATTTTCTGTTTTTACTAACTTTCCAAATGCCTTATGCTTTTTAAACTAATAAAAGACCTTTTAGAAGTATTCTTAATATAACTGGACCGTAACTTTTACAGTTTTAAATGTAAAGTCTACTTTTCTGTTTTTTGTTGAAATAGTTCGTGAAAAGGGTTCCTATTAACTTAATTCGTTGCTGGAGGTCTTAATTGTAAAGAATTAAAACTACACACAGAAAAATGATCTTACGAAACCTCACCGAAGCATTCTAAATTTTGGAATAGATCTGAAGCCAGCGACTCTCCACGCTGGTCATGCCAAGTTTCTCAACATCTCGAAGAAAACTGGACAAGTACTTGTACTTGTGCAAAAACTTATGAGTTCCAATGAGTATTTGTTGGAAATGCTTTTATTACACTAAGTTTTTGTTATCATCCCATTCGAAAAAAGGTTTCTTATCCAAACCAGCACTTTTTTTTTCACCGCTTTCTAGTTTTCTTTTGTGGTTATAGAATGTGGCAACAAGGCAACAATTGCTGGTATTCCATCAAATTGGGACATTCTTCAAGATTATCAATTCTAAGTATATGATCTGATCAGTACCACACATTCTAACAAAATGGCCTTAAGTGTTTTAATCCCAGATAGATTACATACTGTTCAGAATTTGGAAGCGATGCTTTCCTGTTTTATCTATAAGAATGCAAATATAGGTTGAAAATGTATCAAGGGTATAGATAATCATAATCATTGGCACATCTGTATTACATAATTTAGCAATAGAAAAGGTCACAGTTTTGAAATCTATTGGGATCAACATATTGAAAATAGAATTGAAGTTGAACATCAAGATGCTGAATTGGAACGAAATGGGGATGCATTACGAATTCATTTTTTTTTGAAATTCGGATGAGTAAAAAATATATTTCAAGCTAACTTTAATTATATATAATACGAATGTAGTATCACATAAATTAATTACAATTGGAGTAAATTTGCAGCCATACTTATTTTTGAATCCAATTTCTTTTTCTTTCCATTTTATATGACAATGACAATACTTATAATGTAGGGTTAAAGTTTAAACTCTCACTTCACTTCACATTTAACGGTCGGTTCAAATATCAACTGTAACTTTTCCTGGCGCAACTGGTATTTTGAAAAATCGGTGGATCATTGATTGATCGGTCGATCAGCGGTTGTTGTATCGACTGTTTATACGGTCGGTTGGTGCAGCCGGGCATCAGTGATTCCAACTTGTTGTACGGTATCCGCCAAGATAAACAGTACCGAAACAGAGAGTGCTGTGGAGTTGCTTATGTAATATGGACACAGAGTACACCATCTAACAAGAGACGAAAGCTTTGTCGGTTCCTTTGAAGTCGGACTAACGCGATATTGAGCGGAAATACGTCCAGGCATTGACACATAAACTACCTGATACACTGAGAAAAGTAACACTA
>CAJUYH010008439.1:0-15489 GCA_910591685.1 Galerucella tenella
TCGAAAATAAAAGTACACGCGTCTAGTTCAAAAATCGTAAAGTCCATAATAATGAAAATTTTTATCAGAAATTTTAGATACACACTCTCAAATAATAAACGAATATGGGAAAAAATCAACGACATCATATCATATATAATACCACGAGAGGGAAAATTTTGTCAGCAAAATTTTTCGATTGTCATGAAAGTTTGTTGCTTGGCAATTTTGCGAATGACATTTTCAACAAATTAAATGTCATGAGCAAAATTACCTAAAAGCAACAAACTTGAATACGACAAGGGAAAAATGTTACCTTACAAAATTTTTAATTGAGTGGTATTCGACATGACTATTTCACGAGAGAAAAACTAAAAAATTAAACGTTTTATTTATTGTTGTAGCATTATTTTGGGGATTGTTTTGCATCATAACCTGTGATGAATTTAAGCTAGAAACTGAGGATTCCTTTTCTTTATTTTTATTTTCTCGAAGGTTGTCTATAAGTTGGAAATGGTGTTCTTCATTTAATTGTAAATATGGTTTCAAAGAATGGACAGAAGAATGTCCTGTAAGCTTAATTACTTCTTGTTCACCAACTCCTTCTTTTGCTAATGCAGTTATTGCAGAAGCTCTATGAGAATGATTGGTTATTTTTATTTTTTTTGTGTCTATACCAATTGATTCTGCCGATATTTTCGTCCACTTTGAAATTGTATTAATTCCCAATGGTGAATTTTTGTACCATATTCCTTTCTCCCAATTTGGATGTACTGTTAAAAATAATCTTGTTGTTGTTAGATAAGGATTGGATTCTCTTTTTTCAATAATTTTAAAAAATAAACGAACGGGACACAAATTATTTCTTACCAGCCACTTACTGCCAGATAAAGCTTTTGATCCTCCTTGTGTCGTTTTGGAAAAGATTGGATTATATTCTACCCTGCCAGTAAAATTACCTTTATTATCATATTCTTTTTTAAAGTAATTAATATCACAATTAGCAGCTTCATTTCCACGCCATGCTAATTCGAACGAACATAAATGAAAAAACTTTTTTTGTAACCCATCAGGATTATCTTCAGAATAGCTTTCTACCATTTCCATTAATTCTTCTTTGATAAACGCGTTAGAACTTCTTTTTCTGGTTTCAGGTTGAGCCTGAAGCTTTTTACGTTTTGTATCCCTGGCCAATCTAGCAAATTTATAGGTAATATCTTTAAATGTATCAATTTTGATGTTAAATTCTAGAAAATATTTTCCCTGGACCATTTGAGCAGTCGTATTCCAAAGTGTTTCCACAATAGCTTCAGTATAATCAGTTCCATCTCTTTTTTTCATGTTAAAACCATAATCTTCAAGAATTTTTGCTATAACTTGTTCAGAAGTATCCTTTTCTAACGTATAATTACGTGCGTCCAGAAACATTCTAAACTGTTCCCACGCAGACTTTTTTTGTCTTCATTGTATTTCGCGGTATACTTTGCTTAATTTTACTCTCTATTTTATTTATTGAATTGTTTCCAAATCTTGTATTGTTCATGTTAATAATACTTATTTAAATTTTTGAAACATAGTCCAGTAAATAGGGGTATCAACCTTGAGAATAGGTCGGGCCGGTGTCATTTTTTTTTAATTTGTAGGTATTGATGTGTACATTAACCTCTCAAAATCTCATATATGGCGGAATGACCGCAAGACCCTGAAAATCGCCCTGAAGAGCCCAAAAATCCATTTTCCCAACTATTTTGGTCCATATCTCCCAAAATATGGCACCTAGAGATTTCGGATTTGGACAGAAATGAAGATCAGATCAATGCCTACAAAAATGGTCCCTATCGTTTTCGTCGTCAATTTGGTGGTTTTCGAGATAACGGGCCACAAACGCGCGCCGTATTTTTTACATCTGACCTGGATCTCGGGAGGCGCTCTCAGCTCCGCGGATGGACAATTTTTCTAATTACTCGGGTAAAAATGCATATTTTTTTATGATTTAAAGTTCATTTGAAAGGAGAAATCTGCATCTATAATATCTTGTCACTGGTTTTTTTTTGGGCCCCCAGAATTTTGGGAATTCCCGCCAAAGCAAAATTTTGGTCGATATTTTGACCCCCCCTATTAATCTAGTTGTATTTTGTCTATAAAAAGTATTTTGACCGAATCCTTCCGAATAATGGGACTTTGAAGGGTTTCGAAGACACTCCGGGGGATTACATAAACATTTTCTCGCGCATTCCAATAAACCACGTGTTTTCGTCAGGGCGGTTTTTCTGGATTTTCGGAGTTTTCCGAAATTTTATGGAAAATCCCGGAATTTAGGGATAATGGATCCTTTTATCGGGTTCTGATACACCTCATTCGAAAGCTTATGTTCTCCCCTTGTGAACGGTACTTTTTTTTTCATTTCAACTCTTTTAGTTTTCCGGAAAATCTAGAGAATCTCTGCCCCCCTGAAAATCCAAGTTTTTTTTTTCATGATTACTTTCTTTTTGTGGTTTGAATTTTTGAGAGTGAAAATTACACCATATTGAAGAGGACATTCTGACCTTTCCGTCAATATATATATCAAGTACTTTCACGCGTGTATATCAAAACAATTTGTTTGAAAACTTTCCCCAAATAACTGTATTTTTCTTGTATTCTACGCGATCACCGGGTGCGCACCCACGAGGCGTGTATGTATAGTATCATACACGATTATTTGTGGTTCATGTCATTCAGGCCCGTGTTCTAATTACAAGGATGAGGATGAAGATGTGATTGTATCAGCTGATCAAGCAGAGGGAGGGGCAGAAATTGGTGGAGGTGAAGATAGAGAGCTAGAGGAGCAAGAGGAGCAAGAGGAAGAAACAGAAGGCATGGATGGAGAGGGGGTTGATGATGTCAGCCAGCAACATCCATCTGAGATAAATGTGTTGGAATGGTGATGGATAGATGTCTAATTGTTCATGAATGTTCCAATTCTCATATACTTTCAAAAATAAATCTTATTTTTCAAAAACTTTTTTGCCGATTTATTGAAAATGACTTGCCAAAAATTGGCAGACCTCTAGGCTACATTGCCGAATACCTAAGAGCTCCAAGGATCAGGCCGAGAGTACAAAACAGCGTTCTCAACTCCAAAAATTTTCAGGAAACAGATAGTTATTGGGGGCACCTTCATTGCCGGGATAATTACGTGAGGAGGGAGAAAACTAGTGGCGCCATCTACGATTGACCCTCGAAGTTCAAAAAATCAAGATACGTGTATATCCAGTCCCCTTGGCTCACACATTGGCTGAGAAAATGCCGTATTTTTATTTTCCAAGCATGATAATTTTCGCGACCCCTTTTTTGCAATAAATATTGGGTTAGCGAAAAAAACCATGGGGACCATTTTTGTAGGTATTGAACTGCTCGTCATTTCTATCAAAACCGCAAATCTCTAAGTGCCATATTTTGGAAGATATCGGCCAAAAACGTTTTTGGGCTCCGAGGGCCATTTTCCGGGCCTTGCGGGCATTTCTCCATATCTGAGATTTTGAGAGGTGAATGTAGCCATCAATACCTGCAAATTAAAAAAAAAATGGCATCGGCCCGACCTATTTTCAAGGTTTGGCCTTGTTCTGGACTACCGTTACTGGAGTAACAGTTTTAATAATTTTTAGACAGTTAAATAAATAAATAAACAACTCAGTTTCCTTAGAAACCACTAACAAAGATTTTATATTGAAATTTATCACAGAGTGATAGAATTTTATACACATAGATTTGATATATTAAACGTCAAAAAATTGCCGCGACAAGACAAAAAATTGCCAGTTCAAAACCTTCAAATTTTGTCATTTATCAATTTACTCTAGTGAAATAGTCTACGATATTTTATCTACGAGGGTATCAAAAAGTTAGCGGTACGGAAATTCATTCAACAATAACAAACGAAGCTTGTGGGTAATTTCAGCGTATCATTAAGTTTGATATATCTCCCCTGACAAACAGTACACTGAGGTTTAGCTTTAGTTCTCCTAGAAAAACGGTCATTGGTGCTTCGGTATAGTTCTCATTAAAAGAAGGTACACTGGAGATTTGTTATCGCTCTCCTAAAAAAACAGACATTGCCGTCTCGTTATCGTTCTCCTTAAAAACGCTACACTTGAGTTTGGTAACTCTCTACTAAGAAACGGTACACTGGATTTTCGCTACTCACTTTACATAGAGCAAAAATTAAATTCTCCTACATAAATCTAAGTCTACATAACATTGCTCTTTTCTAACGTACCTTACTCGAACCGCGTATCGAATCGAAATCGCGTGATGCGTAAACAAACTAAATAGTTTACATTTCCCATTTAACAAAGTAGAAGTCGACACCGGGACAGTGCGTGCGTATTATTTTAGCGTGCTTTAGGTCACTCGGTTCACCGATAAATCATCCCTCCTAAGTATATATGAAAATTTGTGTTAATTACTTTATGTGAAATTTGAAAAGGTGCAACTGTTGGAGGAGGAATGCCAAATAAGGTTTCCAGTGTTGCTGATAGAGTGTAACTCTTGCACCAAGCAACACTGTCTTTTCACCCGGCCTAAAGTATTTTTTCGTGAGAAACCGTTGATGTGAAGTCGGTTACAGAGCGGTTATACCCCCACCAAAGAAATTTTAAAGGTTGTTATCGTTCTTGATCTCTCGCGAAAATTAACCGGTTAACCGGATATAATTAACTCAACAACAATAATAAATAAACATAACCTCAATAAAAAGTGACGAGTTACAAAGTTTCTTATGGTTTCATTGTTCCTATTGTTCGAAAAATGTTTTTTTCAGTTTTAACTATAATTGACGATTTTTTTTTGGTACTAGCCTTCTCGTAGTTCAGTTAGGCTACGAGTTTCGGATGATTATTTTAACCCTAGGGTGAATCATATGGATTGATTAAGCAAATAATTATAATGAAACGGTGTTTTTTCAGCTTTTTAGAATGTAAATAAACACTTTTTCGCAGTTACTAGCCCCGTGGATATTATACATTAAATAATGAATTATCTTTGATATTATACTGAAATTTCAATCAAAATTCTAATGTTCAAATGTCACTTCTGTCAATTAAATTTCTATAACCGCCAGTAACCATACTCCTAGGTGGGGGAACTGAAAGAGATCCCGTTTTATAACTTATTGCGTCACAAATTACGTCATTAACATACTCCCCTATTACCGTTCTATCGCAAAAATGCAGTGGGAATTGAATAACAGTTCCCGTTATATCAACGGGATCTCGCGAAAAAAAACCATTAGTCTCATCGTTTCATTATTTTGTGTCATCTTCACCCGCTATAACGAATACGAATAGGTGTTATACCTAGGTTATTAATTATTATTGGTAACACACTTCCTACAAGTTTTTGTTTGGTTTTTTCATTTGCACTGCAAGCTTCTAAAGTTTTTTCAAATTCCATTTATTATTTTATTATTATAAGGTGATATCACAGATTATAAAGAGAACAGTTACGAATCCCGGTGAAACATCAAACGATTTTCAGCTCCGTCGTCAATGACCTTGGACCTTTAACTCGGTATGGCCGCGATGTTGCCAGTTTAAAAGATTTTCTGAATTTATTATCAAATTGCAGTGTTGACTCGGGGACAATAACAATTTCTAGTGCCGGATTTAGTTTTTTTGGAAGTTTCCACTAAATATTTAAAACTGCGCCATGAATTAAAACAATCATCATAATCGAATATATATTTATGAATTTATTTAATACCTATAGGTACATTCCTATGATTTGTTATAAATTGGGAGATTAATTAATAAATACATTTTTAGATAACACAAATAATTACAAAAATCAACCAAATTTTAAAGGACAAATAATTCTTAATTTATTTATTATCAAAGGGAATACATTATAATCTTTTTAATTGTATAATTCTTTAAATATTAATAAAATTGATTTAAAACAAGTAATTATCGAATATTAGTACCTGTATAACTATCACTCTTAAATAAATGCTCATAAAATATTTGACCTATGATGGTAAGTTGAAGGAAATATTATGCAAATTGACAAACCTGTTGACAAATTTCGCGAAGCAGCCCGAACGGAGTCGACATAAGACGATGGGCATTTAAATGGGTATGTCCACCCATCTCTCCCTCTCTTCTTACTGTTCTCTGTCAAGCTTTCGTATCTGTTCTCTGTGGTGATATACTAACTTAGTGACAGAGCGCCATCTAGCGAATGTAATAATATAACAGTCCTGTCCTAGAAGCGTTCTACGATATCTACTAGATACACAAACTATGAGGTGGATTGAAGGGCACGACAGGAGTAAAGGTAATCGCATTGCCGATTCTTTAGCCGCAGTGAAGCGGCTGAACTGAAAATTTGAGGACCCAGTGACACCTACAGCCTGACGACTTCGACAATTGCGGAACTAGCCAAACGTTACACCCCTGCTCAATCCCTTAAGAGATGGGATGGAATCAAAGGATGCAGTCTTGTCAGGATCACCCTGGGCGACCCTGGGAAGCTGGATCAGAAGAAATATTTGGCGATGACCAGAAAAAACCTACGTTCAACAGTAGGATTTCTGACTGGCTACTGTCAACTAACGAAGCACCTCCATACTATGGGGACTATGCAGGATGTGTGAACAGGAAGATGAAATTGTCAGGCATGTCTTATGCGAGTGTCCGGAGTTATCGTCAATAAGAAAGTGTGTGTTCGGTGAGTCTTGGCCGATATAAAGAAGATGTCTTCTAGTGACCAGTCCACCTTCCTGGGAAGGACAGGATGGACGATGACCTAGGAAGACAACTCCTCGGGAGGATGTACATAATGGGCCACATATTATGCTGTGAGCCTACAATCATCCTCCCTACTTTACAGATACAGAGATACACACATTTTTTATTAGGCATGCTTTTCCAAGCTCAAATCGACACCCAACGTTATGTGAAGTGGATTTTGTCTGCTCCTAGCTAATAAAATATTGATCGAGTCAGAATAATTCAATTATATGTATTTCAGTAGTTCATAAATTTCCATCGGATAGAATTTAACTGCGTGTTTCTCTCTCCTATATTTTTATAAACTGTCTACCGTTACAACAATCAAAGTCAATTTTAATCGGCGAACGATCAACCATAAAAAAATACCGAACGTAAAAAAATGTCTGTAATAAAATCGCAAATTACAACATATCTCACAATTTAAAACGATGTAATCTGTTTGTGATCCATTAAAAAAAGCTCTGTGTCAATATATAAACGATAATGTGAAAATTTACGAGCTGGAAAACGCATGAATCGAAATGGACAGGTATGTTTAATTACACACAGTCACACACGAAACGTCGAAAAATAAGGGTAGTTGAAAGATGAAATGTTTAATTTTTAAAATCGCATTTTTTCTTTCGAGCGTTTAATCGTTATTAATTCGATTAAGTCGACCCTACTGTTTACCTTTATTTATACGGGCATGCATGCTTTATAAAAATATCCAATAGCCGAGTTAATTCGACCCCTCCTATAATTTTCGTTCAATCTAATTGGCAGATTACAACTTCAGTATATAGCCCTATTTATTTCATGACCACTTAATCTTGATTTATGCTCTCGCCGACAAGATAGTTGAAATTACAAACACTACACATACTTAACTTCATAAATTGCTGGATCACTAAGTCCTTTATACTTATACTTATAGTCCGCGAGCTTGGCTGACTAAAATGCACAAATAACAAACCCAAAAAATAATAAAAAACTTAAAGAAGGGAAAATCCCCAGGCGAAGATAAAATCAAGAGTGAAACAATTGAATTGATTTCGGAAGAGATAGCTCCCCTACTTGTGCATTTAATTAATTGTATTCTCAAAAGTGGTATAGTTCCCACTGAGTTCAAGAAAGCAATAGTGGTTCCCATTTACAAAAAGGGTGATAAAACACAAATGATAAATTATAGGCCCATTTGTCTGAATGGTACATTCTCAAAAATATTTGAGAAATCATTACAAAGCAGGTTAAACATTTTTTTTGAGAAACACTCCGTCATTTCAGATTTGCAATTTGGGTTTAAAAATGGGGTTTCTACAAATGATGCGACTGCTCAAATAATTGCGGAGTTATATAATCGTATTGATAATAAAAAACCAACGCTTTGTGTTTTTCTCGACCTTGCCAAGGCTTTTGATACTGTGGATCACCCACAGATATTTGGAGTCTTGGAGAGGGCGGGTATACGCGGGATTGCACTCGATCTTCTTAAAGATTATTTGCAAGACCGCACACAATCTGTAAAAATTGGAGAAGTTATAAGCTACGAAAAGAGATTAAACTATGGGGTACCACAAGGAACGGTTTTAGGACCTCTTCTCTTCTCAGTATACATAAATGGTCTACTTACCCAAAATTTTGCTGGAAAAGTTTACAGTTTTGCTGATGATACAGCAATTCTGTATTCATCAGACTCGTGGGATAATTTAAAATCAAATGCTGAGGAGGATCTAAAGAAAATAATTGACTGGTTTGATCATCATCTTTTAACCATAAATTTTGAAAAAACATTTTTCATCCCGTTTGTGAGTTATGAAAATCATTTACCATTGTACACCTCCCTAAACGTCGATATGTTGGAAAAACACATAGAAATTAAATGTACGAATGATATTAAGTATTTAGGAATAACGGTTGATTCACATTTGAGATGGGACCATCATATCCAACAAGTTACCAAAACTCTTAGAATAATGTTGTATAAATTCAGATATCTAAGTATAATACTAAATACAAAGCAATTGAAAATCTTATATCATGCCCTAGTGGAATCACGCCTTCAGTATTGTATACTAAGCTGGGGAGCCTGTTCTTATACTCATTTACGCAGACTAGATGTGCTACAAAAAAGAATATTAAAAATAATTCATAAAAAACCATTACTGTACTCATCGGACTTACTTTTCCACGAAAGCCATGTTTTGGACCTTAGACAACTCTATTTTTTTAATGTATTGCTGTATTCCTACAAAAACAAAACACTGCTTCGTAACATTGCTCATCATCATAATACAAGACAAAAAACTAACAACTTTGTAACAACAAACATAGCAAAAAAGACAATAGGAACAAAATGTTTCACTTACCTAGCTGCAAAATTTTTTAACAATCTACCTGATGTATATAAAATTTATTTTTTGAGAATAAACAGCCTAAATATGTTTAAACAATATTTCAAATCATATCTATTTCAAACAAATAGAAATGCAATCCATCAACTTTTTGAATAAAACAAGTCACCTTCATTAAAAACAAAAAAAAAAGCAAAAATAATGCTGTCACTAATATACCTAATTTTATTAATCTTCTTTTTTTTTGTTTACTTTATTTTTTATTTTTTGTAGTTTCTTACATTATTTCGACCTTAATACACTGATAGTTATAAAAAAAATCCCCTACACAACCACGGTTTCTTGGGGATATCTTTTATTTCAATGTTATCAATGTGCTTAATCAATATTAATGTAATCAATGTAAGCTATTTGGAATAAATATTATATCCGCAATAGGGTACAAGCATAAATTTTGCTATTAGTGGAAATTGACGCTTTATAAGGTCTCCTAACACCTTGCATGTCTATTTTTTCAAAAAAATATAAACTTTACGTCATAAAGATGTTTGATATTTGTTGACGTTCATAAATTCGAGCAGCATAAATGAGTTGGGCAAGTTATCAGTTTGTGCTTTTACAAAACCTTCGCTAGCCATATCTTAACTCACAAAATATGAAAGAGTCGTCACTGAACACTGAACTAGTGAATAAAATATTTTCTTTTAAAAGTTTTAGAATATCCTCGGAAATATCGAATATTTATGTCCACTTTCCACTTTACGTTGACCTTTAGAAATAAAAAACAAACAAACACGTAATGGTCTCAAACAAACATATAAATGATATTTTTACGTCGATGAAGCAGTTAATAGTTAATTAAAATACAATATAAACACACAACTACACAGAACCTAATGCAAAACTTGCCATATTGACAAAAGTAATCACATGCTATGACATCACACGTATCATCGGTAGCGTTCGGAAATCCTCGGGTAGTGGTCGGAAATTGCGATGAAATTTAAATTTGGAAGTAATTTCCAATGGAAACTGGTTTATTTCCTATTATTATTAATTTTTGATATCAACTTTACTATTATAAATTAATATCTTAGCAGAATATGAAATATTCGTGTACTCTATTCCCTTTGATATCTTCAACTAACTCACTGATGTTTCATAAAAATTGTATTCACAAAGATTGAGACAAGTCAGAGAAGAATTATGTCTGTGCAGGTAGACCGGAGAGTGTGTGAAAATAGATATTTGCAAGATTAGCCAAGTCAAACAAAGACGAAGAAGAAGACAGAGAAATTTTCATGTTCATACTTAATCTTTCTATGTCAAAATGAGTTACTATCAATTTCCAGTGGTGACGTAAACAGATCAGATATTCCGAAATATTTACGATGTGGCTGGATCTCTTTCATTTAAAGAATTTAAATTCTATTAAAAATTTACAAAAGTCGTAAGTAGTTTCATGAGCCATAAACATATTTCTTTCACTAATCGGCGCCTGTTTTCAAATGCAAATACTTCCTGCGTTTAATAGTGTCTTTCGTCGTGAAGAAAGTGGTTTTCAGTGTCAACTACCGTGTTCTAAAGATAAGAGCATTGAAAAATTTGAATTTTTCGCTTAAAAACAATAAAATTGTTTGTTATTTTTGCAAGACTAGATAGAGTCCGTTTCATTAGAGAACGGAAAGCTTGTTTACATGCGCAGAGACGAGTTTTCGACAGTAACCGAGCAACAAGTCGCCGTCGTCCATTTTCACCTCATTCAGTGGCGTCGTGCGCTTTGTTTGGGTTGTCACTTCAGTTTGTTTGCGTGTTGGCGTTGTTTTTACGCACATTTTTTCTGTCAGTGGTTCGTTCTCTAATGAAACGGACTCTATCACATGCTGTACCTACACAAACTATCAAAACTGTGTAAAATGAAAGAACAACACTCACATTCTTCAGTTCTATGGTTTTATTCATGATTTCACTTATCTGGAAGTTTATTTCCATAGCAACTAACATGTTCACTATATCTTATTCCAAGATTTCTTTCTGTTATCGGATGTAAACTACATTACCATTATTATAATTAGATGAGTTTTTATCAAATGTTAATCTTGAACACCTATTAAATTTCCATTTAAATGTATGTAATGTGGAAAAAGAAATGATATGAAATTTTTTTTTCACGGCTCGAAGAAATATGTTACTTCATGGTTTCCTGAAATATGAGAAATACTTTGTATTCTCGAGAGTCGTGAGAAAAGAATTGTGAATCATTGTATGCCGACAATGTGTGTAATATAGGGTTACTGGATTTTTAAGAAATATCGTCTGCCTACCTGGAATTTTCAGCTTTCGCGAATTTAAATGCTAATGTAGCTCACACTATCTGTATATAATAAAAAAATATCACGTTTCTACCGAAAATTATCCTTCTTATACATAAAACCAAATCGCAGCTGAATGTAAAGAGTATTAACAGACTAAATTGCTTTTTTTATTGATCTTAAACGAACTGTCAGATATTTCATTTGTTCGTATTCATAGAGTAAAGAACCTACACCGATTACACGTTCAAAACTGTATATTTTTGACTTAATGCTTCAAATAATATAAAATATCACCCATATAATTCGCTATAACTTGCTATAATTCCACTTGATATTGGAAAGCGTCCTCCCAGACTATTTAGAGTTGATTTCAGTCCTGTAATCAGATCGTTGTTCACTAACAGCCTATAGCTTATTTTCTTTCCACTTTCCGTGTTCTCTTTGTCGCGGCCCAGCGTAACTGTAAGCAGCTTAAGTTAGATTTTCATGGAAAAGTAGCTCTTTCCAATGACATTCCCCACCTCTAACAAAGAGCAATAAAAACAGTTTGTTTACTGGTACGAATCGGAGATAAATAATTTAATAATGAGCTGAAAAGTGGCGAAAAGCAATGAACAAAAAAGTACAAATAATTTATTTTTACTTTGGCCGAATGTAATGAAACTAACAGCCGTTAATTCTTCCTGCAAATGAATAGATGTAGAGGACCTGCCCGAGAAACTTTCTCAAAACATTAAATAAGAATATTATACCATTAACATTTACTACACATTTAAAGTTGATTGTGTGCTGTAAATTTCAATAAACATTAAATAAAGTCTACGTCCCTGTCTGGGTCCTAAGTAACTAGCCCTTTTAAACTGTTCAGATCGAATTGCAGCTAGTAACTAAACCTTTTATATTCTTTTCAGGAAATCGCCGCCATCCTTATCAGCTTCGATCGGCATTCGGAATGGCAAAGCAAGGAGGTCAAGATCAGGTCTGTATATAATGATAAGTTATCACCAAACTGTTTCATATTCACTATTCGCCCCAATTTGATTATCAGTTCCATACCTCTATTTCGGTACCAGATTTGTAGATCTCGATTAAGTATATCAGAGAGGGACTAATACATTGAAAAATACAAAAAAAAGGGTTTCTTGAAAATTCAATCGATAAATAATGGAAAATAACAATTGAAGAGTATATTGTCCAAAAAAAAATGCATTTTCCAACATCTTTTTTTTATAAAAAATGCATTTCAATATAGAAAACCACTTACGAGGGTGAGTTGACGGAATTGTGACTTCCCTGACTATATGCTGCGGAGGACATTGAATTACACTTTTAAGTTGAACAGGGTCAGTATATCTGCCAGATATAACCAACGTTTGTGGTTTTCTGGTTTTTAATCAGAAGTGAAAATATCACGTGTAGACTGGTTTCGGTGAATTCGCGCCTCATCAGTACAAGGTAGATATCATCCGTCCAGAAGCTGTGAGACCATAATTCTGGACTGTATATATTGCTGGAGAAATATCCATTTTCAATTCGATATGTGCTAGTCAACCTCTGCATGTATTTGTGTCTATAAATAAGCTTGAAACTAGAAGTTACTAGTGAAGATAGACTATTGATTTTGATGTTAATCTGTTGAGAATTATTCGCCAGTTGATAATATTAACATATTCTGTTTATTTAGTCTTTGTTGATTGTTATTGATTGTTAACCGAATTTGATTAAATATGCTGAACATTATCAAATCTGTTATCAGTGATTAATTCACTTGGTTTTTGACTGAATTGTTACAGGAAAATTTTTGATGTACCTGAAAATAATGGAATAATTGTACTTTCATATATAATACCACGAGAGTGAAAATTTTGTCGGCAAAATTTTTCGATTGTCATGAAAGTTTGTTGCTTGGCAATTTTGCTAATGACATTTTTAACAAAACCACGAGCCGTCAGGCGAGTGGTTTTGGTTTTGGTTTTGGAAAAATTTTGCCGACAAAATTTTCACTCTCGTGGTATTATATATGATAATTTTTTACTGAATATAGTAACCAATCAAATTACTTAATTTCAAGTCATGTGTCAAATTTCATCCAATCACCGCTGTATTACAGCGAAAATACCCTACCTGTGGTGTTTTCAGTTTGGTGTTTATTTTTCATTAAAAATTAATTAAACGTCAAACTGACAACTGGATTAAAAATGTCGCAAAGATTTGGTATTGCATCTAACGATTCAATTAATCTACCAATTGTACTTTTCACAACTGTAATTTTAAATAAAAAGGAATAATATTTGATTAAAACTAATAAAGTTTGTATTAAAAATTATTGAACGTCAGATTAACAATCAATTTTTTGATATCTACAAAGTAAAAAATTATCTTATCGAATACTCCTCGGGTCTTGATAAATACTCAAAATTTTGTCGTAGAGAATCCTTCAAGCGTGTTGCTCAAAGATAATAGCCCTCGGCCTGCGGCAACACGCTTTCAGCATTCTCTATGACAAAATTATCTCGGTATTATCAAGACCCTAGGGGTATTACTACTGAAAATACAATTATTCCATTATTTTTAATTGAGTGGTATTCGACATGACTATTTCACGAGAGAAAAACTAAAAAAACATATGTTTAAACGTTTCATTTATTGCAAACTTCAATTATACAAAGCCAAAAAAATAATAACATTATGAAAAAAAAATTACTTATTTATGTAAAAAGTACAATTATTATAATTGTACGTTGTAGCATTATTTTGGGGATTGTTTTGCATCATAACCTGTGATGAGTTCAAGTTAGAAACTGACGATTCCTTTTCTTTATTTTTATTTTCTCGAAGGTTCTCTAGAAGTTGGAAATGGTGTTCTTCATTTAATTGTGAATATGGTTTCAAAGAATAGGCAGAAGAATGTCCTGTAAGCTTAATTACTTCTTGTTCACCAACTCCTTCTTTTGCTAATGCAGTTATTGCAGAAGCTCTATGTGATTGATTGGTTATTTTTATTTTTTTTGTGTCTATACCATTCTGCCGATATTTTCGTCCACTTTTAAATTGTATTAATTCCCAATGGTGAATTTTTGTACCATATTCCTTTCTCCCAATTCGAATGTACTGTTAAAAATAATCTTGTTGTTTTTAGATAAGGATTGGATTCTCTTTTTTCAATAATTTTTAAAAATAAACGAACGGGACACAAATTGTTGTTAGCATTATTTCTTACCAGCCACTGTCTGCCATATAAAGCTTTTGATCCTCCTTGTATCGTTTTGGAAGATTGGATTATACTCTACCCTGCCAGTAAAATCACCTTCATTATCATATTCTTTTTTAAAGTAATTAATATAACGATTAGCAGCTTCATTTCCACGCCATGATAATTCGAACGAACATAAATGAAAAAACTTTTTTTGTAACCCATCAGGATTATCTTCAGAATTTCCAACATTTCCATCAATTCTTCTTTGGTAAACGCGTTAGAACTTCTTTTTCTGGTTTCAGGTTCAGCCTGAAGCTTTTTACGTTTTGTATCCCTGGTCAATCTAGCAAATTTATAGGTAATATCTTTAAATGGATCAATTTTGATGTTAAATTTTAGAAAATATTTTTCCTGAACCATTAGAGCAGTCGTATTCCAAAGTGTTTTCACACAAGCTTCAGTATAATCAGTTCCATCTCTTTTTTTCATGTTAAAACCATAATCTTCAAGAATTTTTGCTATAACTTGTTCAGAATTATCCTTTTCTAACGTATAATTACGTGCGTCCAGAAACATTCTAAACTGTTCCCACGCAGACTTTTTTGTCTTCATTGTATTTCGCGGTATACTTTGCTTAATTGTAATCTCTATTTCATTTATTGAATTATTTCCAAATCTTGTATTATTCATGTTAATAATACTTATTTAAATTTTTTAAAACAATTCTAATAATTTTTAGATAGTTAAATGAATAAATAAACAACTTAGTTTCCTTAGAAACCACTAACAAAGATTTTATATTGAATTTTATCACAGAGTGATAGAATTTTATACACATAGATTTGATATATTAAACGTCAAAAAATTGCCGCGACAAGACAAAAAATTGCCAG
>CAJUYH010008440.1:0-15486 GCA_910591685.1 Galerucella tenella
AAAAAAAAAAAAGTAATAAAACAAAAAAACAATCAAAATAGTGTAACAAAAATTGCATGCAATGAAAAATATATTAATATTTATTTAAATTTCAACATTGCCATGAATTATTGTTTAGGTGACAATTATAAGTATGTCAGAGTTGGCCAATTGTGTACTCCCGTCGGTACAATTCATTTATCGGTGTCGTATAGAACAAAAATGACAATATCACCGACGCACACGAGTCGTGATTCAATTATGCTCAAAAGCGATCATTTTCATTCGGATTTAAGTCCACGTCATGCTAGATATCAACAGAGGTATATTGAAATGAATTATTCGATTATCTTCAATCGTATTTACTTTTACAATATTGCTATATGTATTTGTTTCGTTTTTCTCATTTGTTTTTTCTTTCTTTTTTAGTGAAGAAATATCAAAGTCGTTGAGTGATACAATTAAAGTTGGGGCTTTTGTAGTCAATAAACAAGTTGTAGTGAATGAAGATGATTTAGTTATTCCGGATGTACCGTTCAGTTCATTATTGACACCGCGACAAAATTCATCGCCATCAGAAATAATGACCTCGGTACCTGCAACACAACCCACCAATCCGACCGCATCTACTCCAGTTATGGGAACAACAATAAGTAGCATCAGCGCCCTAACATCCGACAATGGGAATAATGATAATAATGCTACGTTCAAATGCGATTCGAGGAATGGTTCGAGACGTAGTAGCTGTTCAATCACCAGTGCCAACGATGATTTCATTATGGTAGACTTGGTAATAATATTAATTTCACATCAAGATTGCCATTATTTTTTTTTTCTATTTGTATTTATAATCGGCATTATTTGATGATAAGAGGCAAAAATATCAATTTCAATGATTAATGTTTCGTGATATTTTTTTTTTGTTTAAATTCATATCAATATAGAAAACACCATTTGCTGGAACAAATACCAACAGTGATCTTGGTGCATTTTATCGTGAATGTCAGAGTGCACCTCAGCTCCAGGGTTTTATGGAGGAAAAAACATTGGCTGACCAAGTCGGTGATTTGACAAAGCAATTGGAAACATTTGAAATGAATATGGAAAAATATGAGGACATACTATCTTCATTGTGTCAAACAGATAATAATAATCAGTAAATCAGAAATTTATTAACTGGTGGAAATAATTATATACATAGGTACTTGAAACTAAATATTTATATTATATTTATAAATATCAGATAGATCAGACTGAAAAACAAAAACAATTTTCTGTATAAAAATTAATAATGTTGAGACATCTCAGGATATTGATACTTATAGAATATTTATATTATATCTATATATACTTATATATGAGCGTGCAGTGTAGTGTATTTGATGCTTTATTTCGCACTGGCTGCACAAAATTTTTCTGGTTTTGAATGATTTAATGCAGATAAGTTTTCCGAAAGTTTCATCATATTTGGATCACTGTGATATTTTTGCTCTGTTCAATTTAACTCTACTATAATCGCATACAAATGATAAATGATTTCTTTGTTGAAAGGAAATATTTGATTATTTTATTATTTTATTGGCACTATTATCGAAATTATATATACATTATATATGAAAGAATCTATTTATGTTGTTATTTTCACTCAAGTGTGAAGATTAAAACTAAACAAATTTTGTCGTTGACACTTGCAAAAAGAAATTAATATATGTTAATATATAGGATTGGTATAAAGCATTGCTATAATTATTGTACTTTATATATCATGACTTTAAATTTAAATAAATTATTGTAATCCATGTATATATTGTAAATTATACCGGTGCGTATATAAATACACTTGTTTGTATTAATTGACACAACAAATATAATAAAACTTCCGTATCTATTTTCCATGTATTTCCAATGAACATAACCTAAAAATCTATTTCGAATTTGTGCCGCCTGTATCACAAACATTAATTCTTCATCAAACGGATTGTATTTTAGTAATTCGCCAACGTTTAATTTATTTTATATATGAACAATAAACGTTTCAATTGTAAATAAAATATCATGCAGTGGCAATCAGTCCTTGAATTTGTTCAGCGTAAATTACGTTCATCGTCTTTACACTGTGAAGTTGATGAAAAACGCAACGAGTATGACTTAATGTCATTAATAATGTCCAACACTGATATTGGGTAATTATACAATACAAATTAATTTTGAGTATCAAATCAATAATAGAATTTTTATTATATTAGACAGTTGTCATTGCTGTGGTTGGAAAAACGGAGTAAACTTGAAAATCCAAAATGTACCGAGTATGCAACATGTCTCAAAAATGAAGGCAATGAATTTTTCAAAAAGAAAAATTATACAACAAGTATTAAATTATACACAAATAGTGCAAAGTTTGCTACTATTGATGATGGTATTTATTCAATCAGTCTTGCGAATCGATCGGCTGCATTATTTCATATAGGCGAGTATAAAGTAAGTAATAAACCGTTCCTTGATAAAATTGATGGTTTAATGATTGATTCACGATGAAACCTGTAATCAAATTATAGCAAACATTTTTTAACTTTAGAGTTGCCTGGAAGATATCGAGGTAGCATTTGCATCAAATTACCCGAAGGAATTGTGTCCTAAATTGCATTTAAGGGCAGCACAATGTTGGATAAAGTTATATGACATCACTCAAGCTAATGAACAACTTATTGAAGCACAAAACTTAATTGCTGATGATGAAAATATTTCAACTATCGATAAAGGTTCAAATATATATATTTATATTTTCTCCGTTATGCTATTGAACAAATAATGAAAACAATATTAAAACTTCTTCATATATTTTATAATTTAGAAAATTGTCTGCGGCATATTGCGGAATTGAATAGGGAAATCGATGGACTTTTACAAAAAAATATTTCAAAAACTTCTGAAAAAATTGTGGAGTCATGTCCGGAGCAGTTGCTTCCACCAAATCCAATATATTCATCCGCATCGTCACTATTAAAACGTAATTATTCACCAACCAGAGGCAGATATGTCACAACTACCAAACCCATTCATCGAGGTGATATTCTCTATGTTGAGAAACCATTTGCTCTTGTAACATTGGACCATGTTGCATCAGATTTGAAATGCGTACACTGTTGTAGGCTTCATGGTATTGTTTCATATCCGTGAGTTGAGTTGGAAAAAAAAACATATTTAGGTATATCACTAAAAAATCAAATAATTAACGTTTAATTAAAACGTTATTTAGGTGTAGAGGCTGTTCGCACGCTTTATATTGTAGTGAAAAATGCTGGAGAACTTCATGGTTATCTTATCACAAATGGGAGTGTATCGGTTATGGAATGGGTATTTGGGAACAAATTGGCATTGCACATTTAGCTGTAAAAGTACTTTTTTCATCAATTGAAACTCTTGACATTGTAAAATTCAATAATGTCCAAGAATTAGTGACCAATATCGATAAAATGCCAACCGTTGATTTAATCATATACAGTATTGTATGATATATTATTTGTGAGAAATTTATCAAAGCCTTTACTATCGCGAACAATAATTTTAATATTCGTGTTTTTTTTTTTTCGAATTAGACTGCCAGGATGCTCGTGCAATACTTGGAAGTTTATACCAATTTTTTCAGTATAATTGACCTGAAAAAATGTCTAGTTGATAAGTTCACGAATGAAAAATTTAACATTTCTTCTGATGTTTCCTGTCACGAGGACCAGAAATTATTCGTTGGTGCATTATTTTTACGGCATATGCTTCAACTAATCACTAATGGTCACGCGATCACGCGATTAAATCAGACGAGTGCTGAGGGTGAAAATGTATTTGAAGAAAAGCAGCAAAGAGTTGCTGTTGGGATTTATCCTTCAGCTAGCATGTTGAATCACTCGTGCGATCCAAATATAATGAACACGTAAGTTTATATTCTTAATTCACGTATACGAGAAATATGAAAGGACAAAACAAAAAAAAATTATGAAACGTGACAGAGCAATCCAATTAAAATGTTGTTGTGCTTGTTTAGCTTTTGGAATGATTATCTTATTGTCAAGGCAGTGAAAGACGTACCTGTTGGCGGAGAAATATGTAACTGCTACGGTACATTAGACACAATTTATTTATTATTATTATTTATTATGCTTTGTGTACTTTAATTAGTAGATGTGGTGATGAAATGTGTTTAATTTTATTTATCTATCATTTGGAGGTCCTCACTTTCGCCGAATGGGATTGCAAGAACGTCAAGAGAGACTGAGCAATCAATATTATTTTACGTGTCAATGTGAACCATGTACAGATCCTGCACTTCAGCATTTTTTGGTATGAATATTTATTGCATTTGCAACTCGTTGACAATGTTATTTAAAAAATTATTTTTTATTTATTCAGGATCGCTTCAGGGCATTAAAATGTTTGAGATGCGATGGTGCGTTGAATGAGATTGCACCGAATTCATTGAAATGTCTCAAGTGCCAAAAAATATGCCGGGCTGATGTTAAAACACGAGCACGCGATATAATTGATGCTGAAAAATTATTCAATTCCGCGCAGAATTTAATGCAGAATGAATTGAAAAATGATGAGGCTCTTGATTGCCTGAAACGTTGTTTGAATATCAGACAAAAATGGCTGTATATGTATCATGATGATTTGACGATAACATATGACGCGTTGGGAAAAATTTATTCAATGATGAATCGATGGTATGACTCGATATTGTATTTGGAGCGAAGTATCGCTGCTGTTGAAGAAAAATGTGGAATAGATAGTATTGAGATTGTTAATGAATTGAATAAATTAACCGATATATGTATTCAATATTTGCAACAATCCACAAATAGAACAACATCCGAATACAGGTTATAAAGCATTAATTGAATTGAGTGCATTCGATATATTTATCAAATCTATTTTTTTATTGTTGATAATTTTCATCGTTTCTAATATTGCAGAAATATTGGTAAAAAAACTAATCATTTACTTCATCGTGCTGACAAAATAATGAGCATCATTGGCGGACCATGGACTGAAGCTCATCAGCAAATATTGAATAAAAAACGAGAGTTGTCCTACATACTTCAAAGCCTTTGTATTGAATAATTCATATATGACCTCGGAATTGTATATAAAAAAAATTGTAACTGATAATAATATATTGTTTGTTCCTTTTTCACGCTTGAATTATTGTTTGTCAATACTTTTATATTGTCATTCTTTTCTTCTTTTCCGCTGTCTTGAAATTTGAGTTGATGGTAATAAAATTCAATTGGCTATCGATATTACGAGTGATAATTTGGATTTATATGGATGTATATATATTTTGATAAATATCAATGAATGTATATTTCTTTATTTATATGAAATGGCATTGTTATCATAAAAGTATAATAATCATAGGCATCATATCAAATCACAAGATGGAATTCATTATATCAGACAGTCGATGCAGAATTATTGATACATATATAATTACAAATCACATATTCTTCAGCGAGCACATGTATATATATATCTTTATATTTATATTTACGTTAATAAATTCAGATAATCGTTTTGTGTGGCATCCATTTTAATTTTTCACATACTTTATTCTATATAAATATAAATAAAGTAGAGCGTGATTGATAATAAAATATTGGGTATTAAATGGTGGAGTAAATCCTAATCATATTAAATAAACATACATAATTATAGTGTATATGAAACCATAAAAATTTTTTTATGGATATATTGATGATAAAAAAAAAATCAATTTAAGAAAAAAATGTGATACAAAAATGCATTATGCACTATTCAACATTTTTCAAGACATATATGAAATACTGAATAATAATTGCACTTACAATATAATTGGTTTTTTGTTGGTTTTTTTTTCTTTTCTACAAAGTATAATCGAGAATAAAGATTGTTTGTTAATTTTTTTTCATATTAAGTCACAATATAATTTTTTTTTTCATTCACTTTTTTCTCATAAGTTGTATTTTTTCGTTTTTTTTTGCATCATTCAACCCATTCACCTTATTTACGCTCTTATTATTTCAATATATATATACTTTTTTTTTGTTTTCGCCTTGTTAGTAATTATTATTATTACATTTTAATATTATTTAATTTTTTTTTTCATTTTTCATAATTCTTTTTACAAAATGTACAATATGCTTAATTACGCGATAATCAGATTAATTGAGACAAAAGTGAATGGCTAAAGTATAAAATTAGCCTCATTATTTATAGTATATTTCGTGGGTATGGGAGTGTGTGTATATATATACTCTTTTTCTCTCTTGTTCTATCTGTAATTACTGCATGTTAATTTCCTCCAACCTACCTCTCGTGTAATGCTCTTATATTCTTTTCATCTCTCTTTTTTTTTTTTTTTTTTTTGGTTGGAGAGTGAAGATAAGACATTTGTCTATAGTATATTTGTGCAAGATTTTAATGAAGAATTATGCGCGCATGGGTGTATATTAAACAATAAAAATTGAATATATAAAGATTGTAAATGTACCTAGGGAAGAGAAAGAAGAATTGGTGGTATACTGGAATACAAATAGGAAGATTGAAATATAGAGATCGTGATGAAGACAGTATAAACAATTGCAAACAGAGGAGATAGGGAAGGGAATGATCTGGATATCACTAATCAGGCACTTTACGATATCCCTCATCATTCTCCGTATGAGTTTTCGTTATAACTCAACTGCACACCCATACTTTTGCCTTATTTCTTCTCTCTTTTTACTAAATGAATCACATTAATTTGTTTAAATCTTTATACAAATATTTTTTCACACTATCATAAACACATAAACTCACTTACTAATTTCGTTTTGGGTTTTTCCCTCTCATTTCGTTGATAAAAAAAAATGATGACATAAAACACAATAAACTTCCACCCTCGCGTGCATGTAGATATATAGTTTTTTTTTTTTTTTTTTTTTGACTATTGTAGTTTCATTGATTCACTCGATTTTTAATTGAGTTTTTTTGTCCCATCAGTATCATTCGTCAATGAAAAATGTGTTCAAGTTCTTTTATGCCACCGCGTTATAATTGTTGTTATTGTTTTTTTTTATTTTTTTTTTTTTTCTACGAAATGAGTCGAAAGTAGTGGACATGACGAATATACGAGCCAAGTCATCATGTTCGCTCTAACGAGACGTTATCCCTCCTATTTTCATTTATTTATATTTATATATATTCCATCTTTCCAATTATTGGAAAGTAATCTTGGTGCGGAGATTATAAATTAATTTCCCTTTTTAGTGTATTAAATTTCGTTCTTCTTGAGTAAATATTATTTTCTTTTAAGTCATAAGCTCGGTGGTGTCGTCCACTTCTGTATCATCTGGTGGCTCAATTCGAACCGCTAATTTTGTATAACCAATGGTTGACTCACGTCGCTTCGAAACAGCCTGAAAAATACAATTAACAAAATAATAATACGAATAATAAATGAATAATATAGCGTTGTTAAATATATATTGAGTAGGAAGATGTGAAAAAAAATGGTCAATATCCATTACCTGAAGTGCTACGAAAACAGCGATGAATAATGCAACAGAAGCGACGCAAATGGCGACTGCCATCATTGTCGCTGCTGTAACAGCAAAGGTTGCTGAATGTTCTTTATCAACAGCATTACTATAACTTTCAAATGCCGCTTCATATTGTGATACGTATGAATTGTCTGATAAATCAGCGCCAGGTACACGTCTCTTTCCCGCCGGCGAACTATTTCTACAACCACCAGTTTCCACATTACATATACAACATTCATCAGTTTCATTTTTTTTCTCCGCATTTGGACAACACGACACACATTGATTATTCAATTTATCAAGATGTAATGGCAATGTACACGCGGCGCAACTAAATTTCCCTTGACCCGTGCAACGTTTACAGTCGGCATGGCAATTTTTACACAATTGCGTTAATGGATCGTAATATTGTGCGCCCAAACATTCCATACACAAACCGCCTGAGAGCATTGAATGTGGTGGACACGAGGTACACTCAAGTGGTCCTTCACCTTTACAAGTGCGACAATAATGGTGGCACTTTTGACAACCAAAATTCGACTTGAAAAATCCCTCCGGACATTCTGGATGACATTCACCCGCTGCCAATTGCCATCCTAACGGACACATTACGCATTGATCGCGTCGCGGACCCGAACACGTTTTGCACGATAAATAGCATTTGGCGCAGAGACCCCGATCACTGTAATAACCTTGTGCGCACGATGAACGACATTCACCGCTTTGCAATTGCAATCCGTCTTCGCACCCGGTGCAATTTAATCGTGATACGCATGTTTTGCATGTATGAAGACACGGCGAACAAATGGAACCGGTTGATTGGGCAAGTGAATAATAACCATCGTCACATTGTGCAACACAGCGGCGACCCTGAAGTAGCAATGGACTGGGACATGAAAGACAATAATTGTCGGTAGGACCTGCACAAGTTTCGCATGTTGAATGGCACGGTTTGCAATGACTATCCTCGTAATATTCCGCGCTATCACATTTACTGCGGCTTTCTGGTGCGCACATATGTTTTTTATTTATACTCCAACCATCAATGCAACTGGTACAGCTTGCTGTCACGCATGTTGCACAGCCTGTCGGACACGTTACGCATTCGCGACGTTTTTTATCTGCGCTATAACCAGCTGGGCATGAATTGCGACACGTGCCATTAAATGAAAATAATCCGGATCTACAGCCAATGCATTGTGTATCAGCAGTACCATTGCATGTCTCGCATGTAGAATGACATGGCGCACAGTTGTAATCTTGCGTTTCATATGTGTTGAGTGGGCATGATGCATAGCATTTATTTTCATGCATTACTAAATGATGCTCGCAACTGGTGCAATGATCTGGCCGATCTTGACAGCTCGCGCAATTCGCTACGCATGGTACGCACGTAGCATTTTCAATATCTGTAACAATAATATACAATTGCGGGTTATATTTAATTTTCTTTCATGTCTGTGTTGATTTTTTTTGTTCACGTACTTTCATAATAGCCTTCGGGACATTGTTGAAGACATACAGCGAGATCAGTGACACGCAAATGTGCTGGGGCACATGATAGACATGAGTCTTGTCCAGCGCCTGCGCATGTTTCACATGACTCGTGACATGGCCAACAGACACCACCTTGATTTGGAAAACTACGCGGTGGACAACGACTTACGCATGTGCTAAAAATAATTAAAACCTCATATTATATATTAAAAATAAAATGTGTGGATATGTTTATATGCTTATATCTTTTCTTTCTTTTTTTTTTTTTTTTTCGTTCTCCACAATTATATAGAGGAATAAATGAATGAATTGCTAAGCAAAAAGAATGTAGAATTAAACGCACTTGTCCAAACGATAGGTTTTACATGCAATGCATTCAGTTGGCCCGGGCCCATAGCATCCTTGATGATCGCATTGTGGATCGCAATTATGTAAAACTGTTCGCGACGGATCGAGTGAGCCCTGCAATGATCTATTGATGTCGTCAATTGCATCGCCACTGCTACTACCACCAGGCAAACGATTTGTAAGTATTGGCGCTGGTGAACCGTCAAGTGATGCCACCGATGCTTGTACATTGGATGCAGCACCAGCGTATGGCCCCTGGTAATTCTGAAACGCATACGGTTGAAAGAAGTCGAAGAAATGGCTGTTAAAACGTTCTCCAGCCAATGGATTTGCATGCGGGAGGGAAGATGATGATGATGATGATGATGATGCGGATGAGGGATTGTACGAAGAATAATGCGTCTGTTGTTGTACCGAATTAAATTGTCGTGAACGAATGCTGATTGGATTTGTCGCTGTGCCGTAGAATATCAATTGCCACTTTTTCAAGATTCCTGAAAAAAAAAAAGAAGTTAGTAATTGTATAATATAATTATTTCAAATGTATGTATTTCAAGTGTTATTTAAAATAATAAAAATGGATACTTGCCTGGTGAATTCACGTGTCGATTACCGGCATTAATTATTTGTAATGTCCATCGTCCCTCGGCTTTTTCACCCCAAAAGTGTACGCTTAAAAATGGCCAGTCATCAAAATTTGAGCTTAGCACGTCTCGTGGTCGTTCAAATAGTAATGTCGACGTAGTACCCATGGGTGATGTGAGCAACAATCGCAGGTTGCCCCGTGGGAAGAATCTTAGTGAGACCTAAAGGTATTATAAAAATAAAAGTATCACCGTCGTAAATAAATATTCTTCGAAATGTAGAGATGTTTTCGTAGTGTTGTTCGCGGCCGTGCACTATTTATTTTATGGCGCACCTGTGCTGCAAGTCTACAGTCTGCTTCGAAATAAAAAACAAACCTCGATATATCTATTGCCCGATAGTTGTATAAATAGTGGAGAAGTTGTAAAGAATTTTTTACAACATTTACCGCACATTTGGTGTGAAGTTATTGATCAGACAATTCTTTTTGCTATGTTGCATTTGTGCTTTTATTTTTTTCTTATTATTTCATAACAAATTGGCGACGATGAGAAATACGTCGACATGTAAAGTTTAGTGGAGTTGCGCGTCGATAAAACGTGAGGGTAAAAGAGAGCTAAACGTATTTTTCCTCCACTCAAAATACCGGCGACTATCACACATGGATTTATGTACAAGTACAATATATCCAACAATAGTGCACGGATGCAATACAACTCTATGTAGTCCATAAACCGTTACATGACATTCTCTATTCCTCTGCCAAGTCATAGCTCTCCATTTTACGAGACAGACAAAATCCAACTATTTATCTTTTAACGTGTGAGAAATAAATGCTTCAAATCTTCATAATATCACACGATTTTGCGGGATTTCACAAAAAACTCTCTCATTTCTATCATAAAAGTAAAATAAGTGTCCCTTCCTTTTCTCAATCATTGACATAATAACAATATAATGTAACTGAACAATCTTGATACGTTTATCTTACGTATCCCTTTAAGATAAAAATAAAAATAAAAAAAAACACCCAAAAAATAAAAAACAAAACGTAGAAACAAAATAAAATGACGATAAAATAAATAAATAAAAGTGAAAAAGAGAGTGATTTATTTCCACACGGAAAAAAAAAACCGGAATGAAACAACATGAAAAAGCCCTCAGTTTCGAGTAACGCATTGATAAGTAGCCTTCTAGCATTCTTTCAACTATCCAATACAACAAAAAAAAAGCATCTTATTTTCTTTTCATCTCTCAACTCACCTTACACTGCACGTGTTCAAGAAAACGGACTTCATTCAGAGTCCCGCTGCATCCGCTTACGTCCATATAAGCATCTAACGTATAACCAAACGTTGGATTTATTTGACGCTCCTCATTTATCTCCTGAGACTTGCAAATATGCTGCGGTGGTACATTTGTCCATTGTTCAGCTAAATTAACCATTCCACCGGCATCCATTAAACCATAACCAAATTTATGTGAAACTTTTCTCTTAACGCCATTTAATATCCATCCGTGTTCCTTTTCCAATGGCGCGGATCGCGATGTAAGCACCACTAAATATTGCATATCACGCCAAGTTAAAGTGGGATTTGCCTCGAGTGCAAGTGCAGCTATACCGGCAGCTAAAGGCGCGGAGGCTGAAGTTCCTGTGTGTTCAACTGTGCATATATGATCCGGACGCAATCTAGCATCCATGTCAACAGTTGCGACACTCTTGTCGCTGCCAGGTGTACCCGATGAATAAGTTGAAGCCAATGTTGAGCTACACTCCTCCAAATACCATGGTTTATATCCGCCTTGAGTTGCACTCGATATTGATAGAGTAAATATACTATTCGTGTAGCCATCACAATTGCATGAGTCTGTATGACGTCCACCATTGCCTGATGCCCAAACAAAAATTGAACCTTTCCCACCACGACCCTGAAAATAAACAAATAATCAGTACTTTAATATCATGTTCTCCGTGTGTGTGTGTGTGTATAAATGAAATTGTGAATAATATTCCATGGAAATATCTAGAGGTACTTACGCTAGTTACTCCAAAGATAAATGCACGTCGTGCTAATGGGCCCGGACCATCTACTGTTTTACCATCGTCCTCTGGGCCCCATGATGCTGAATAAATGTCAATATGACTGGGATTGAGGCCCAATGCACGCGCTTCCACTGCATCGTTTACTACACCGTCCAACATTCTCACGCCTGTTAATTAAATTTTCATTTATATGTAAAGTAATTGCATACATTCCACTAGATTATTCCACGCATGTTGATTCACTTTATTGTTTGGTTCTGGTTGGTTTAAGTATTTTCGATATTTGCATTGTGTGATAAACAGTCGATATTCGATTTATTATTTATTTCAATTGTTCACACATATGAGAGAGACATTTTTTAATTAATTAAGGCAAATGTTATTTCGAGTTGTTATGTAAAAAGTAGATTGATACCGTCTAAATGTTTGTTTTATTTTTTTGTGAATCGAGTCTATTGGGAATTTGATACTACATTGGAGACGAAAAAATAAACGGAAGCGATTTACAGTGTGGTCCTTTTGAATAGTGTGGAAATAACAGGTGGCAATTTCAATTTCAATAATCAATACGAAATTCGCAGTTCGAAAGAATTTTTGTTGCATTTTCAGGTATTGAGCATAGCTATTTTTTTTTATATCACCATGTAGATATCAGTTTATATAAATAAATGTTGTATGTGTATTGATCAACTCAATTGGAGTGTTATTATGGGAATGGAGCAAATAAAATCCTCGTGAGAGCAACGAATGATGTTGGGTTATTAAACCTCTATGGGAATTTTATTTAACGATAACAGTGAAAGTTTTCGTTCCCTCACACTGTCACGTACTATATAGTGACTTCTAATAAATTTGTATTCGCGACTTGCGCCATCAAAAACATAAATTAACCGTGAATAAATTTCATATCAACTTTACAAGGCGACAGAAACTTCAGATCAAATTTAACGTATTTGTCCGATATCTATAGAACAATTAAAAATGATGGCGATCGATGATAAAAAATGCGCATGAATTTTTAGGACCCAATAAAAATTCCAAACAGTCCACCAGTTGTGGCCATGAAAATTCGTACCAATTGAATCACAATGTGTACAAAAAATGATAAAATAAATTGATTGCCGCGTTTATTAATACAGTTAAAAGTAATAAAAATTTTTGTAAGCAAATAACAATTTTCATGTCTATATAAAATTGTTGATTTGATTGGAATTTGTCCACAGTAATATCGTGGAAGATTAACAAAAATCAATGAATAAAAATACCAAACAAACTTAGTCAATGCAAAAAAAAAAGGAACAGAATAAAGAAATGAACAGTTGCGTGTCGTGAAATTTACGTGTATGTTTGCGAATATCCTTCGTACATATGATCGAGAGTTTACGTGTGAATTGAAGATCGAGAAAGGCGGAATAGGGAAACGGGACAACATAAACTTGGACGTTTGAGTGACGTTTAAAATTTACCTCCAATGCTGGCATTGTATGCAACTCCAACACCACAATATTGGTTAAATGCTACGGCAGCCACTTCGCCAGCACATCGTGTACCATGTTTATTATCGCCATTGTCATCTGGCATTGGATCATCATCATTGCCATTGATATCAGTACTGGCTTGGTGATCATAATTGAATGCTAAATCTGGATGATTTGTTTGGATTCCATCATCAAGAATTGATACAACCACACCTTTGCCTGTATAACCTTTTTCCCATGCCGGACCCACATTCATATCGAATCCATCTTTAGCTCCGCCATTCTGTCAACAAATCAATTCAATCATCGATATTATACATCGAAATCAAGATTTCAATCTCTTCAATGGACATAAATTCAATTTTTATCTGCCATATTAATATTTATATCCCTTACCAGATACCATTGTTCCTTATAAAGTGGATCGGGAAATGAATTTTGATTTGGCGCACCGCGATTACGTTGATTGTGAAGTGCTTGCCGAAATCTCGTAGATGTTAAATCATCAAATATACCTGGATAATCGCCAAAATTAAAAGCCGATGGAATGTCAAAGTCGCGTTTTTTACGACGTCTTTCATGCTGCTGTTGGAACCAGTGAACCTGCAAAATCAACCGAAAAAAAACAAAACCAAGCAATTAAACAATAAGAATTAAAAATTAACTGATTTTTAAATATTATTTCTAATATCATCATGAAATGATTATCACGAAATAAGTTTCACTATATAAATCGGATATTTTAGAGTGTGTGTGTGTGTGTGTAAACGGTTGTGCTATTGTATGTTAAAGTAAATTCATGTGTCGGTAGACGGATTATGAAATATTCGTTCAGTCTGAATGAGTTCTATCTCGGACATTTACGAATATTCCGAACAATTCTCATATCCTCAACTCGCCGGACTAAGCGTTGCTTCCAACTACTTACTTACATACTCATAAACTACTCGGCTATACCCATTTACCCATTTGCTTTCCACCTATTCACCGTATATATATTCTATGAAGCTGAAAGTTCATGTACAAAACTGATGGGTGCTCTGGGGCAGAATTCATATGTGTATATGTCTGACTCACACCCATATACAATCCACTGGCTACATACATAAACTGAATAATATCTCCAGTATTCATAATCCAACGGTGTATGGTATTACTGCTACAGCATAACGACCCATAACCTAACTTAAGCTTTACAGACTTTGTGGTAAAAAAGAAATTTGATTAATTCTCAACACACGTTTGAATTTAATAAAGTCTTTTTCACTGCGGCTGCTGCTGTTGATGCTGCTTCTACTGCTGCACATACAAGTGTGTTTTTAATTCAATAATATATTAATATATAAATATAAGTTTGTACTAAACGCACAGGAAAATTAATCGTTGTAGAAGTTCGAAGATATTTATAAAACGATAACTTTTCTTTTTTATTTGAGATTTACCGTTTTGTCAGTTCTATATCTATATGAAAATTGTTACAGTGAAACAAAGTTTTGTGGAAAATTGTCACGAAGTAAAGCGAACAATGCACACATTCGTTTAATGGCCACACGAAGTCACGGCACTGAAAGTAAAGCAAGTAGTGAAGTCCAGATGAATCCCATGTCGTACAATTAAACTGTTTACTGAGGAAACGGATTTTCCAACACACCACTACATATACGTGTGTAACTCTGGTGTTCTATAGGTACTTTATACATTTAAAATACCACTATGTTTTTATTGGTTCATTGTACCACGCGTCTTTAATGTTGATTTTCGGTAAGACGACGGAATAAATGGTAAAGTGATAAAAATATATATGAAAAGGGAATAAAAAAAAAAAAAAAAGGAAAAAAGAAAAAACTTAATGGAATACTGGTTGAAGTCAGATGAAAATAAAATTGTGACGAGAGATGTTTCAAGATTATCTATTTTCTCGCATTCTTTTTTTTTCCTATTTTCTTCATGTATTTTCGTTTCCTTTCATATTATTATCCTTTTTTTTTTTTTTTTTTTT
>CAJUYH010008441.1:0-15484 GCA_910591685.1 Galerucella tenella
CAAATCCTTGTCTCGTCGGAAAAAAACACTGGGCACTCTTATTGGTCGGCGACACCTCAAACCTGTCGCAAGTACGCAAGTATTCGTCTTCGTAATGTCGAGATCGATACTTGAACTCCCAACGCATGTCTCATATCTCTTTGGAGTGCTGGTATTGCCATGGTCGGGTTTCTTCGGATAGTTAAGTGGATATAGCGGTTCTGCCGCTGATTAACACGCCTTCTACCGCTTCTAGGTCAATCACGAAGAGAATTGGTCTGGAGATACCGGTTCCATACACGAGACACATCACTTTGCCAAACGCCAACTCTGTTTGCAACGAACATTTGAGAATGACCTTCTTCAACTACAGCCACTATTCTTGCACGGTCAATCTCGCTTATGACTTGACGATTCATGTTTGCACTTAAAATCGTAAAAATCAAATGCCTTGAATGTTAAAATGATCTCACTAAAAATGTTATCTTACAAAAAAAACTGTAAACATCTGTATATTGCAAAAAATATGGAACATATTGAAATGGTAAACATTGATAAACAAGCCAACAAAAAATTGTTGGCGCAAAAAAATTCCTTCGCATCCGAAGAAGGTGATGCAAAACTCTTGAATCTATGTGTATTTTCAAGCTTTCACAAGTTACAGAAGACCAAGCTGGCAATAACGCATGTTCTAAAGTAAAAAATAAATAAGATACAGGTTTTATATGGCATAAATTATGCCATCCAAGGGTGGTAAGTTGACTTACAGCCCGTCGTCGAGGGGAATAAAAAAGGAAAGTCTGTTTTTATTTTTGATTTCAGCACCGGGATACACTGATGGAATAAATAGTATATTATACACCAAGATGGTGAAGACTATTATTATTGACCGAGCACCAATATGGTGCGAGGTTTATAACTGTTTTTAACACTAAGGTGTATGAACAATTTTTTCCACTACTAGCCAAATTTAAGACAAAAATTAAAAATAATTCACAAACGCACCACCAGAAGCGTTTACCCAGTCGTCTGACTGACAAGTACACTGTCAGTTTTCGATATATTACGAACGTACTCGTTATGTCATCAGTCATTTTTGGTTGAGCGCGAATTTTAAACTAATGGCACTTTTATTCAAATAATTTGATCTTGATAGGTAATGTCAAACAGCAAATATGTTAAAGACTGGGTATACAAAATTATGTTGCACAAGTTTTTGTTGAACTACTATCCCTGAATTCCCAAAATATTTGAATTTGTCCATTATTGACCACTAATAGAGAACTTGAGTTGGCTAGAAGAAGCAATAATTGTCAATTTCACAGCTAGCAGTGGAAAAAAATAGTTACCTATTAAAAAATCCGAGCTTTTATATTTTTGTTTTAGCTTTACCATTCGAAAGAGACTCATCGAATGTTTTTACAATAACAGCCGATATTCCAGAAGTAGAATTAGAGGAGGTATTCACAGACGATTGGAATTATAAGTTGGAACAACACAGAATACCGGTTCTGGCAAATTTGCACAGGAATCATACCCTTCCGCCGACAGCCAATGGCAGTGTAAGTATGTATTCTTTTTGTTTTATTTTTTTAAAGATGACCAAAAAAAGGATAAATAAATATTATTTGGCGAATAAAAAATCAATAAAAAGTAGTAAATGATTGAGTTTTTCAAGTTAGATAGTTGAAGACGTTTCATCATCATATAAAAAAAATTATTACATAGAAACAAAATGACAATGGATGACAAAAGAAAATGGAATGGGATTGAAACGTAGTGGAATTAAGACAGAGGTCAGAGTGATTCTCAACCTCACCCCTCTACATAAAGTGGTGGAAAGGGTTGCAGAAAGAACAAGATACAGACTAAGTAGAGAGGGAATCATTAAAAAACCACCTCCTCACTTCTTAGAAATCAGACAACCTGGGACATGCCACAAGACGGTATTATGAAAAAGTATAACTTTTCAAAGAAATGGGAAGGAATGGGATCCAAATACCATTACCAGACTTGGAGAGAATGCCATTCAATGGTACACAGACGGCTCAAAAGCAATAGAAGGAACTGGGATAGGAGTGTTCGGGGCAGGAACCAAACACTCTGAAAGCTTGGGAAAAAACCCAAGTATCTTTCAAGCGAAAATCCACGCCATAAGAAAGTGCGCCCAGTTCAATATTGATAAAGGATACAGAAGACAAAAGATTATCATAATGTCGGATAGTCAAGCAGCCATTAAAGCACTGAGCTGTTGTGTAATCAGTTCCAAAATGATGTGGGAATGCCTAGACAAACTCAATGAACTAGGCGAGCACAATATAGTCACCTTATTACACACTGGAATAGAAGGAAATGAAATAGCAGATGAACTATACTTTGGCAAGTTTATCTGAAACCGTGAAAGGAATGCAGTCGACATTGCCACGTTTAACTATGACAAAACTGAGGATCTAACTATGTAGTAATAATAATTAGAAAAGGGTCTTTTTATTATTAACAACATTAAAAATATGATTAAACGTTAATTTTATAATGTGCTTGTTTCCTTGGATTTATTCTATTAACATTATTTTTTCAATTTATGAATATTTAAAGATGAACACTTTTCCAAATTTGTTATGGGTTTTTTGAAGCTCTGGCAGCGTTGTACGAAAACCATAATGACTACACCCTCCGAATTACATAATTGGTGATTTGTATCGACCAGCTGACTTCTTATTGGCAAGCGCGTGCGTGAGATCTTCCCTCTCACTTCGTCAATTCACTGATATTGATTTATCCAGTGGCGTTGGTAGTGTCAGTTACCTTTGTATTTTCAGTTTTACTTGGTAAAATAGGTACCGTACGCCATTTATACGTTTGACAGATAGGCGCCATGTTTTTCCTCGCCTCTTACCGACGCCGCATAGCTTCAGATAAACTTGCCAAACTATAGCAAAGAGGAGCACTGAAATACCTTTCTGGGGGCCTGAACCCTTTTGCGGAATCAGCACCAATGTAATATTGGAAGAAATAGGTAAAGCCAAGAAAAAGAGAAGGTCTGACCATTGGAAAGATCTAGTAGGGCTTATACAATCAAAGACTCTTCTGGGTGACTACAACCTGTTGAGATCAAAAGAATGCATAAGTCAAAGTAAAACTGCGCTAAGAGTTTTAACAGTTATCCTGACGGGGCATTGTCGCGCCTGAATGGGCACCTGAAAAAGCTCAAAATAGTGGAGGAAGAAGAATGCAGATTTTGTGGCATGGAAGAAGAAACCTCCATCCACTTACTTTCCAACTGCACAGCACTTCAGAATACTAGAGCACAGCACATGGGAGATTAATGGATGGAAGAGGATCATTTACCTAAGTTGAAGCCTGCAGACATCCTAAAATTCCCCCGGGAAATAGGACTTAAGGAACTACTAGTTTCTGAGACTCTCCTCAGAAACTAAGTAGAAGTAAGGGGGCACAATAGATCTTCTAGGTCTCAGTGAATGTCACCCCAAAATACATACATACATACATACAAGACAGAGGTCAGGAATTTGGAAATTGAAAACGGTATAGGATGAATTCAGAGAGAACATGTGAAGGAATTATGTAAAATAAATCAAAAGCGAGAAAAAGTGAAGGAAATTAGGAAGAAGAAAGAATGCAGAAAAATATGGATAATGTGGTTAAATGAGAAACTGAGTTATGCCTACTAAAGGGGAATGAGTAGATCTTTTCTGGGATAAAAAATGTTTCACTTCCTCTATAACCTCAAAATGAGCGGAAATTGCTGCGAAAAAACTTTAAAAAAATTATTTAAAAAATAATTAGAATTTGTGATTATATTTTTTTTGTAGGGTCGTCTCCTATGGGACTTCGACCAAGAAAAGTCCTCCCACATTCCGCAATTCTTCGACAAAGCCCTTAAGCTACTAAACTTAAAACAAGTAGCTTTCGAAATAGAAAATTCCGTCATGTCAAAAGTGTCCTGTACTGCATGTAAAGCAGGTGCAGGTTTATTGCAACATTACACTAAAACAGGAAAGTCCGAAAAGGAGATCAAGAAAACCATCTATCAGTTTTGCGTGAATTTGAAGATACAATCTCCAAGAGTGTGTGAAGGCATTACGGAATTGTTTGCTGGAGAAGTGATATACGTCCTGGGAAAAGTAAAAATGGGTAAGTTAATGACCTAACTATGATTTTTCTTTCATATACTACAGTTTAAGATTTCTCTCTTCTTTTGCCTGTTCCATTCAGGCTAACTTGTTCTAGCTCTTTGGCCAAGAAGACTGAAACCATTCGGTTAACTTGTTCTTAGTCTTTGGCCAAAACTGGAACCATTCAGAATCCCTTGTCCTAGCTCTTTGACCAAGAACAAAACCATTTAGGCTAACTTGTTCTAGTTCTTATAGCTACCTGGGCGGAGAGGAAAACCTACACGTACTGGGAAGACATACCGGGGCTCTCTCACTCGAAGGCGTTCATATACTAGGTTTCTTCTTCCATTCCACAAAATCTGCATTCTTCTTCCTCCACTATTTTGAGCTTTTTCAGGTGCCCATTCAGGCGACAATGTCCCGTTAGGATCCCTGTTGAAACTCTTAGCGCAGTTTTACTTTGACTTATGCATTCATTTGATCTCAACAGGTTGTAGTCACCCAGAAGAGTCTTTGATTGTATAAGCCCTACTAGATCTTTTCAATGGTCAGATCTTCTCTTTTTCTCGGCTTTACCTATTTCTTCCAATATTACATTGGGGCTGATTCCTTCTATTCCAGTGTGTTCTGGAATCCATAGTAAGGTGACTATATTGTTCTCGCCTAGTTTATTGAGTTTGTCTAGGCATTCCCACACCATTTTGGAACTGATTACACAAGAGCTCAGTTCTTTAATGGCTGCTTCATTATCCGACATTGTTTTAATCCTTTGGCTTCTATATCCTTTATCAATATTGAACTGGGCGCACTTTCTTATGGCGTGGATTTCCGCTTGAAAGATCCTTGGGGTTTTTCCCGAGCTTTCAGAGTGTTGGTTCCTGGCCCGAACACTCCTATCCCAGTTCCTTCTATTGCTTTTGAGCCGTCTGTGTACCATTCTTTCCAAGTCTGGTAATGGTATTTGGATCCCATTCCTTCTTGTTGCTTAATTCCGTATCGAATTTCTTTGAAAAGTTATACTTTTTCATCATACCGTCTTGTGGCATGTCCCAGGTTGTCTGATTTCTAAGAAGTCAGATGTTTTTTTTAATGATTCTCTCTCTACTTAGATTAGATTAGATTAGATTAAAATTGGAGTGGCTCTTTGTCCTATCCCACTGCGACCTTTGCAGATCTATTGTGGTCCTCCCTATATTAGAGCTCGATATCCAGCTTTATTCTTTTTATTAGACTTAATAGCCTGGTTACCGCCTCCTTTGCGTAGCTCTCTGCCTTCGGTTTTTCTTCCCCGAATAAGTGAAACCGCAACCTTGCTAGGCCTTCACACTCACAAAGTACGTGCTCTGCGGTTTCTTCTTCTTCCTGGCAGAACCTGCATAGGCTGTCTTCTGCTAGTCCAATTGTGTGCATATGTTTCCTTAGCCTACAGTGCCCTGTGAGCATTCCCACTATTATCCTCGTCGTTTCTCGACTTTGGCGTAGTAGGTCGTGTGACAGTTTGGCCGAAGGGCTTTTAAGGAATAGTTTAGCGTGTCTTTGTCCTGGGGTTCCATACCACCAGTTCAACGCCTGGTTGTTTATCCATTTGTGGATGCTTCCTTTACTTAGGCATTTGGCAATTCCACAGGAAGGTTCTGGCCCTATCATGACCTCCGCTGCTCCCTGCTTGGCTAATTCATCGGCCTTTTCATTGCCTTTTATTCCTTGGTGGCCTGGTACCCAGGCTAGGGTTACTTTATTATGACTACCTAGTCTGTTGAGGGCCTTGCGACATTCCCACACCAGATTCGATGTTATCTTATATGAGCGTATCGCCTTTAGTGCTGCTTGGCTGTCAGAGTAGATGACGATTCTTTGGTTATTCACCTCCGGTCTTATCAACTCTTCTGCACAGCATTGCACCGCTATTACCTCTGCCTGAAAGACAGTGGCATGTTTCCCTAGGCTTAGAGAGATCGCTATCTTCTCCTGTACCCCGTATATTCCGGCTCCTACTCCAGAGTCTGTTTTAGAGCCATCAGTGTACCAGTTGAGATTCGCCATTATGGGAGGCCCTGCTTCCCAGTCCTTTCTCTCTGGACTCTCTCTACTTAGTCTGTATCTTGTTCTTCCTGCAACACTTTCCACCACTATATGTTGAGGGGTGAGGTTGAGAATCACTTCCATGGCTGCCGTTGGGCATGTTCTCATTGCTCCTGTAATGAATACACAGGCTAGTCTTTGAATTTTGGAGAGGTTTTCTCTCGTCATCAATGGGCTAGTTCTACTACTACACGCAATGGCTCCATAAGTGATTATTGCACATACTATGCTCATGCCCAGCCTTGGGCAGTGCCTTAGAGTCGAACGACTTCAAAAAGGTATCACCAAATATACAACCATGGACAAGCACAGACTTGCGGGGTGAATTGTAATCCCTAGGGATGAGCCACAATAGACCTAACGAAGGTCGCAGTGGAGGTGGCGAGAAGGCCTCACTCACATAGAACCTAACCTACTTGTTCTAGCTCTTTGGCCAAGTCCAAAACCATTCAGGTACGTTATAGATTTCAAGATAATACCCTAGTAGTTCTAGTACCCAAAAGTTTGGATCAACCTCCATGTTCCAATGTGTTGGAACTTAAAGCTATGTTGTAGTACTTGTACTTTGATCTCTACTAGAGTAAAGTACTTTTAGATAGTCTTCATATATACAGAATGATTAATAAACTTATTCTAGGTCCAGATGAAGTATGCAGCTTCGTTATTGGAGATGCTTGCGGGGACACATATAATCCTTACCATGAATGGGAAGTACTGTTTCCACCGGTACCGAAGCCAGCCGTAATAGAAACACCCATGGCTGAGGTGAGTCTTATAAGCATATTATATTATACAAGTAAATTAAAGTTAATATTTTTTTTTGTTTAGGCTAGTGCTCCTACTTTTAAAGTACTTCATCTTTCTGATACCCATTATGATCCATATTATCTGGAAGGCAGTAACGCTGATTGTTCAGAACCGCTTTGTTGTAGACTTACCAATGGAGTGGCTTCTTCGAAAGAAAAGGCAGCTGGAAAGTAAGCGGGTGCAATAGTATGAGTTTTTGTTTAGTGGTTTTACTTTTTTTTAGGTGGGGAGATTATAGAAAATGTGATACTCCTAAAATTACTGTTGATAATATGCTGCAGCATATTCAAGAGACACATCCGGTAATTTTTAATTTTTTTTCAAATTATATGCTTGATTATTATGTTTTTTTTATGTAGGATATAGATTATATTCTTTGGACGGGAGATTTACCGCCGCATGATATTTGGAACCAAACTAGAGAGGAGAATTTGAAAATTTTGCAGGATACGGTTAAGCAGATGTCGAACATGTTTCCTGGGATACCAATATTTCCGGCATTAGGGAATCACGAGTCCGCCCCTGTCAACAGGTATGTGAAGAAAATTAGTGATGAGCAAATGCAAGACCAAGACCAAGACCCGGCTAGTCTTGGTCTTGGTCTTGTTCTTGCAGGGTCCAGTCTTGGTCTTGGTCTTGGTCTTGCACCAAGACTCTTGCAAGTCTTGCACTTTTTTTGAAGATTTTTTCTGGAGTCCATTTTTACAAAAAAATTAATAAGAAAAAATAGTTTCTAAAATCATTAAAAGTAAAGAAAGGGACAGTCTTTCTCATTATAAAAATTTTGTTTTTTTTATATTTAATTGTAGCGATAAATCAAGTATAAAATTTTTTTTATTCATTTTGACAATTTTTTTAGAATATAGTTTTATAATGTATAAATGATGTAAAGACGTAAAAATATAACAATTTATAATCTTATTTATAAGTTTGAAAAAATGTATGTATATTAAAGTCACTGAATTTTAAGTCTCTCTATAAAAAATTATTCTTTCTTTGCAGGCCTATTAGCTGGGATTTGAAATAAACCAAAATTATTTTTAGTGTTGGTGATTAAAAAAAATAGGTGTTTTTTTAAGTTATAGGATATGGTAGGATACATTAATAGAGCTTAGGTCAATATTTTAGAGTCAAATATTCATTACCTGAAATTTTTAGTTTTTGAAACACCCGATTTTCCTCTTTCAATATTAATAAAATAATTTAATACATTTTATTATCATTTCTAAGACAAATACTTTGTGTTTTTAATGCATTTTGACATATTTTTAACACCTGTTGTTACAGATTTTTGTTGTAAAATTTCAACACCCTGTATTTTAGAAACGACACACTTCCAGACATAGGTGTCCTATCTCAAACTACTTCTCTAGGTTTTATTAATATACCCTATAAATTTTGACCAGTTGAGCGGGAACACCCTGTATATGAAAAAAATACTTCGTTAAAACAAGCAGTTGTGGTCAGTATATGTTGGGGAGGGGGAGGGGGAGGGTTTAAAATGATCTGCTCATCTTTATTTTTCGGTTAAAATGTTTAAAAAACGTAAGACCGCAAGACTCTTGCAGGCTTAGTCTTGGTCTTGCATAAGTCTTGGTCTTGCATAAGACTTGCACTGCTCGGTCTTGGTCTTGGTCTTGCATTTTCTGCAAGAATAAGACCAAGACCGCAAGACCAAGACCAGTCTCGCTCATCATTAAAGAAAATAATTGTTGAGAAAAACAATATTTCTAAAATTAAAGTTTATATTCCTTTAAAAAATCAATTTTTCTATATGTTAAGTTGCCACTAACTTATATACCTTCTATCTCTGTTAATTTTCATGATGAGCAAAAAATCAACTTACTATTTTTATGCAAAATTTTTCTCTTTACAACTTTTATTGTAGATATGTTTTGCTAGCTCTTACCCTTTTTACCAAATTTGAAAAAAACATTTAGTTATTAAAAAAACTAAAGCTGGTGAAACTGAAATACATCTAACAACAGTGGAACCTACCATACAAAACGGTGACATTGCTTATGTCAAAGAATACACGCGAAACTTGGGAAAAAAACCAATCTGTGAAAGCCATCTTTTAAATTAGTCCATTGGTCGTTATAAGTCATACGATCACATGTAGAAAGAAGGCTCATGATGTGGAGTTTGCTCCAGAGCACTAAGCTTAAGGATTAAGTGGGGAGTGGGAAACAATACCAGCGTGGTTCAAACAGAACAGGCTAGTATCTCAATTGCCGCAAAAGAACTAACCAGAAAAGGAATTTCTGGCAAAAACATAACAATCTGCATTGATAGTAGACAAGCCCTATTAGCCTTGAATAGACAACGTGTTATATCGGGGCTAGTACTAGAGTGCCACCAAGATTTAGCTAACGCCTCGGTAGCTAACAATATTGTCCTGAGGTGGGTTAAAGGGCACGACAGGAGTAAAGGTAATTGCATTGCCGATTCTTTAGCCAGGGAAGCGGCTGGACTAAAAATTTTAGGACCCAGTGACACCATACGGCCTAACGACTTTGACAATTGCAGAACTAGCCAAACGTTACACCCATGCTCAATTCCTTAAGAGATGGGATGGAATCAAATGATGCAGTCTTGCTAGGATCACCCTGGGCGACCCTGGGAAGCTGGCGCCGAAGAAATATTTGGCGATGACCAAGAAAACCTACGTTTAACAGTAGGATTTCTGACTGGCCACTGTCAACTAAGGAAGCACCTCCATACTATGGGGCTAGTGGACACACCTCTATGCAGGATGTGTGAACAGGAAGATGAAACTGTAAGCGTTGAGTGAAAAAATCACTCAACGCTGTAAGGCAAATCTTATGCGAGTGTCCGGAGTTATCGTCAATAAGAGAGTGAGTGTTCGGTGAGTCTTGGTCTACACCTGCCGATATAAAGAAGATGTCTCCAAGTGACCTGTCCAACTTCCTGGGAAGGACAGGATGGACGATGACCTAGGAGGACAACTTCTCGGGAGGATGTACAATGGGTGACATGTGGCCTAAGTGCTGTGAGCCAACACTCTCTACAGATACAGATGTAGAACTTATTCCTATGGTCCAAATTGGATTGAAGTTTGCTTTTCAACGGAAACTGCATAAGTAGGAAAACTACCTATATGATGAAACACAACTTTATGCTAATAGTATATTAAGTACCAAGTGTCAAACACGTTTCTTGTAGTGATGAGCAAAGCAAGACCAAGACCAAGACTCGAACAGTCTCGGTCTTGGTCTTGCTTATTCATTCTTGGTCTTGGTCTTACTCAAATCTGTCTGGTCTTGGTCTTGGTCTTGCTGTATTTTGTTTGGTCTTGGTTTCAGTCTTGGTCTTGCCATAATTTCTTAACGAACATCTTTAAAAACATTTTGTAAACATTTTATTTTTATGCAACAAACATTTTTAAACCTTAATTTACTATCTTTGAATTAAAAAAAGTTCATTAAGACATTATGTACTCTTCGAACATTTTTGTAGATCCTCTTTTTTAAACAGTGATTTCTTTGTTTTTTCATGTATATCGTTAAAATCTAGTAAAGAAAACTGACAATTCGACATGCCAACTTATATTGTTCCAAGAAAAGCATAATATGTTGACGCTGTTACAAATATTTTATCTCATATAGTTACTGTGAAAAAGAATTTTTGGTTGAGTCTTGCGTATTCAGTCTTGGTCTTGCATATTCGGTCTTGGTATTAGTCTTGTTCTCGTTCATTCTGTCTTGGTCTTGCGAGTCGAAGAATGGTTTTGGTCACGGTCTTGGTCTTGCTTTTTCGCAAGACCAAGACCAAGACAGCAAGACCAAGACCAATTTTGCTCATCACTAGTTTCTTGTGTCACGAGTGTTCTATCTCTAGTAGAAGATACAAACTATCGTCAATTGATGACACTATATATAACCAAACGTCAGATAGTAAGCCAACGTTGTCAGATTTCAAATAAGAAAAGAAAAACACTTAGAAGATCGAATAGAAAAATGATAAAATACAAAACTGTTCTTTTTAGTTTCCCACCTCCATACGTAACAGCAGTGGAAAGTTCAATAGCTTGGTTATACGACGAATTGGACATACACTGGAGAAAATGGCTACCGAGTTCAGTTAGCAACACCGTAAGAAGAGGAGCCTTTTACTCGGTCCTTATCAGACCAGGATTTCGACTCATCTCTTTAAACATGAACTACTGCAATAACAAAAATTGGTGAGTAGGTTTCAGTTTCGTGCAATTTTATTACATCCGAGTTTTACACTATATTTTTTCTACGACTTATCTAAATATTTATTCATTTTCAGGTGGTTACTTCTCAACAGTACAGACCCAGCCACGGAATTACAATGGTTTATATACGAACTTCAATCGGCCGAGTTCAATGGAGAAAAAGTACATGTTATCGGTAAGTATGCTTAAGTTGAAAAATGTTTGGAAATAAAAATGTCAATATTTTATACTTTCAGGTCACATCCCACCAGGTCATTCCGACTGTCTAAAAGTCTGGTCGCGAAACTACTACGCCATTATCAACAGATACGAATCGACAATTACCGCCCAATTTTTCGGACACACCCATTACGATGAGTTCGAAGTATTTTACGACAAAAAAGATTTATGTAAGATCAAAATAATTTAATTAAAAGTCCCTTTGAAAGATTTTATCGTAAGCAAATCGTAAATCGAATTTTTTACAAATAAATTACCCCCTTTAAAATTTTTATCGTACGCCAATAAATTATTAGCCCCTTATGAAAATTTCATCGTTACCATCCAAAAACACAAGTATTGAGTATTAAATGATTCGGCGCAATATTTGTAGACTCCGTTTCACATGAGAAGTAGTTACGTGAAGTTTGCCAACTGTCTTGCGCAGAAACCAAAATCGGTCTTGTTTATTATGTCGCCTCGTAACGACCGTTTCATGTCATTGGCGTTACAAGCGAATATCGCCAAGTTCGTGCATACAACTGCAACTTCAAGTTGGTTCTTCTTACGTGAAATTGAGTCTAGCTTCTCAAATTAAATAAACTAAGCACTTATTAGGTAAAAAAATTGTAATATGACAGAAACGAGGTAGGGTTTTTAAAATATATGTATAATTTTTTTAGCCAGAGCTATTAGTATCGCCTACGTAGGACCTTCAGTTACTCCTTATTACGATTTGAACCCGGGATACAGGATATATTACGTAGATGGTGATCATGACAAATCTACGAGGGTAAGCTGTTATTTTATTTCTTCTTTATTTCCTTATTTAGTGTCTATTTCAATTATCAAAAACAAATATTTTGCTGTTAAAACTCTTAGCGCAGTTTTACTTTGACTTATGCATTCATTTGATCTCAACAGGTTGTAGTCACCCAGAAGAGTCTTTGATTGTATAAGCCCTACTAGATCTTTCCAATGGTCAGACCTTCTCTTTTTCTTGGCTTTACCTATTTCTTCCAATATTACATTGGTGCTGATTCCGCAAAAGGGTTCAGGCCCCCATAAAGGTATTTCAGTCCCCCTCTTTGCTAGTTTATCTGCTATTTCATCTCCTTCTATTCTAGTGTGTCCTGGAATCCATAGTAAGGTTCTCGCCTAGTTCATCGAGTTTGTCTAGGCATTCCCACACCATTTTGGAACTGATTACACAAGAGCTCAGTGCTTTAATGGGTGCTTGACTATCCGATATTATGATAATCCTTTGTCTTCTGTATCCTTTATCAATATTGAACTGGTCGCACTTTCTTATATCGTGGATTTCCGCTTGAAAGATACTTGGGGTTTTTCCCAAGCTTTCAGAGTGTTTGGTACCTGGCCCGAACACTCCTATCCCAGTTCCTTCTATTGCTTTTGAGCCGTCTGTGTACCATTCTTTCCAAGTCTGGTAATAGTATTTGGATCCCATTCCATCTTGTTGCTTAATTCCGTAACGAATATCTTTGAAAAGTTATACTTTTTCATCATACCGTCTTGTGGAATGTCCCATGTTGATTGATTTCTAAGAAGTGAGGTGGTGGTTTTTTTATTCCCTCTCTACTTAGTCTGTATCTTGTTCTTTCTGCAACACTTTCCACATAGGGGGGTGAGGTTGAGAATCACTTCCATGGCTGCCATTGGCCATATTCTCATTGCTCCTGTAATTCATATACAGGCTAGTCTTTGAATTTTGGAGAGGTTTTGATAATAAAAAACAGCCATATCTTTTTTTTAAATAATATTTAATTAAAATAAAATACGTTTCCAAGAGCGGGGACCGTTGAAATAAGAAGAAACCACTACTTCTCGGGATATATACCCCAACATATATTGACTTATTAAAATTTTTTTTCTAGTCAGTTGTGGACCACGAAACATGGACAATGAATCTACGCGAAGCAAATCTCTACGGATACCCATTATGGTTCAAGCTGTATTCAGCCAGACAAGCTTTCGGAATAGAAGCTTTAAGACCAAAAGATTGGGACGAACTCGTTACCAAAATGACCAACGATCCTAAGCTATTCGAATTATTTTTCAAGTAAGCATTAAACTCAATCTCAATAATCCCGTTTTTCCGTCGACTTTGTATTAACATATGCTATTAACGTTCTCAAAATTAGACAAAATCATACATTAATGACCCCTATTAATGCATATGATTTACATTAATCAACGATTTCTCTGTAGGCAACCCAACTCACATCGTATACATTATATTTATATTGACAGTTACGATAGATAGAGATAGATAGATAGATAGATAAATTTTATTCCATTAAAAGAATTTACAATTCTTATTACAAAAAGTTCGGTCTTCACATACCAAAGTGCGAAAACGAAACAACAACAATAATAAAGTAGGAAAACTAATTAAAACATACCTACGTAATTTAACAAGAAAAAAAAAGTTCAAACACAGTAAATATCTCATTCTTCTAGTACAAAGGCCCTCAGGAGGAGTTCGGTCCTGGATGGAAATTGTTTGGGGTCATAAAATAATTGTTAGTCCGATTTAATCTAAAATATTCCAAGAAAAAGTCTGTGAAAATTCTGTAAATGGTACATTGTGAGAAGAATAGTGAATTTACTATACAGTGCATGAAACTAACTTGTAATTTTTCCTTGATTTAGAAAAAAAAGAAATAATCCAAATAAATTAACCTCAAATACACATTATACTATTTATATTGACAGTTACCTGTGGTGTAGGTAACCTAACATACATTTCAGTGTCATTATTCATTTTTGACAATGGCCCTCATTAATACACTTGTTGGTTAAATAACTATTAATGTTCTTTATTTTATTTCAGGTATTATTATAAAGCCAGTCCTGTAAGACCGAGTTGTGATACGGCGTGCAGAAAGAAAATTTTATGTGATCTACATTCAGGTCGATCGCACGATAGGAAAAATCTGTGCGAAAATATCGAATCTAGGATAGATTCCACTTCTAGCGTTAGCTGGAAAGAATGGTTTTATAATACTATTTCCGTTTCGTAAGTATGTTCGTTTTAATTGTGTAAATAACTTGGACTACAAGGTGTTGGTTAAAACTTTTAAAAAGCTTTGTTCGAGTATATTGTCCTAGAACTACTTGGAAGGTGATGGACTGGTTAGTTGTTGCTTTAATAAATTATTGGTTAACTAAGACTGGCAAATACAGAGACAGTATTTTTACACTACTATGTCGTGTAATTTTAGGGTAGTGATAAAAAGTCGCTAACTTTTGGGAGGTGATGGACTGGTTAATTGTTGCTTGTTGGAATTCACAGGGTGTTAGTTTTCAGTTGCACTTTACTAACGTCAAAACTTTTACTTCTTCTTTGTAATTTTCTATTGTGCAGGAGCTGGATTTCAAGAACTTTCTCATGGTTATGAAGTGTCAAAGTGCCTGTAGACATTTCTACTTCTGGATATACCGATGTGCATCTACAATTTTTGGTGCAGTTTAAGAAAGGTGTAAGAGTTTTCGTTGTTTTGTTACTGATGAAAATTTGGATAAGAACAATTTTGTGGAATCTAAATGCTGAGGAATCATAATTGTCCATTATAGTATAATAGGGTTTTTAAAACTGTACATTGGGTCTTTATACCTACATATAGGTTAGGAATTATTTGTGTTAATAGATGTACCTAGTCTTAGATTTAATCTAACAAAATATTTTTCTGCAATGCTTCTGACAAACTGCTCCGAGGGTCCAGGCAAATTTCAGATCAAATTTTACTGTGCCTATACCTCTCGGAGAAAAGTACCTATTAAGAATGATAAAAAAACATTATTTTTATTCTAATTGTCACTTGTCAACTATGATTGAAACCTCTATATTTTTTATAATTATTGCAGAAAAACATTTTTGAGACAAACATGTGGTTGTGGATTATCTATAATAAACCTGTTGAAATGTTTTTCTTGTAGAGTGGTGTAAGGTTTCGACAAATACCTCAAAGAACATTTATTTGTATATAACTTAAAGGTAGGTAACTTTTTCTTTACGATTCAAATTAATCTAACTCAT
>CAJUYH010008442.1:0-15480 GCA_910591685.1 Galerucella tenella
GTTTGAAAAACCGAACTCAAAAATATATAATTTTCAAATTTTGTATAAAACAATTATTGAAAATTATCAAAAAAATAATAAAAAAATTATAAATTATCCAAAATTAGAGAGACTAGAACAATTATTAGTTATTATTTGGAAAAAATAAATGGGTATAAGCTTTCAAGAATCAAAATTAAAATATTTGCTATGGAGTGTCCAAATTATTGCCAAGCCAGGGAACTAGCTACTTTTGTTTTGTTACATTGCAACATGTAAATCTTAAACCAATAAATCGCAATTAACATACAGATGATTGAGATTAAAGCAAAGTGGGAAATTTTTTTTAAGTTCTGCTTTTCAAAAACTTCTCCAACTGACCCCCCTTGCTATTTAAACAATTTGTGGGGTTAAATTGGTGACAATTTGTTGTATGTTATAAAACACCTCGATTAAAAGTAAAATTGTTGACTATTTTTGGTGTCCATTTGATTGTCCATTTTCCGGTACGGTGGGCGAATATAGTTATTTTCCTAACAAGTGCGGAAAGTGATACTTTCCCGCACGCGACTGCAGTTGACCCGAACGACGCGAAGCGGAGTTTGGGCAAGCGGTCAAGGGCGGGAAAGACACTTTACGCATGAGTTAGGAACATTATTTTTTCTACGACCGTATATACAAAAAAGTATATCAAACCATTTTTCAAAATTTATTTTATTTTAACATGCATATACAAAACTTTAACCAAAAACTATTATTATTATTATCAATTATTATTATAAATATTATTATTAGAAAAACAATTTGTTGCATTCTGTGAATTACTTAAAATTGCCAGTCCAGGGGAGTTATTTGGTGTTAACTGGTGAGTGAATGACGTTGATGAGGATGGCATCGTTTGTAGGTCACATAAAGATGACGATGGAGGTGACGGCAACAATTTTAAGTCATTTGTAGATGAAATAATTTCATTTGATATATTTTTCTTATATCAAGCCCGGGTGGTTTGATAGGTGTTATATGACACTACTTTGAAGAATATACAAGGTTATATCAAAATATTTTCATTATTTTATATTTTCAGAAAATTAAAAATGCAACAAAAAGCTAGAAAACATGTAGATTTTATTTGATGGACTATTTATTCACCTGGTGTAAGAATAGTTATAACTTCCGAAGTAAAAAACTATCTAATAAGGTCAAAATTTGCATAATTTTACTTTCCCGCACTAGTGCGGGAAAGTGACACTTTCAAAGCTAAAATGCGTGCGGGAAAGTGGGTTAAAGCGCACGGTAGTAGAAAAAAGTTCTTTAGGCTGAAAACATTCAAGGTCATTGTATAAGATCGAAACGTCAAATTTCACCTGTCACTGACAAAAACTCCAAAAACTTAATATTTTTGTTTTTTCCCACTGCACATTGAATGAAAATCGATTCTTACATTGAAAATGTGACGCTCATGTTCGGATAGTTTTCATGCAGACATTTTCTAGTCGACGAAATATCAATAATTTTGTATTTAAGGTTTTTGTTGCAATGATAAAACAGTCTTTCTGGTTTTCTTCGCGTAAAAACATCACAAAGGCAGTGATTTAATTTACTTTCGACAATCGGTGTCGGAAATTCCTTAGATTTCAGTTCAGTGGGAGTAAAAAAAAAGGTTTTATTACAAAATTATCAAAGTTCATTTATAGAGAATCGATCGAGGGAAAAACATGGTAAAAAATTAGTGACTTTTGTAGATAGGATGCTTCTATATGTACAATTGTGTTGATATTGTATATTTGAAAAGTCTGAGTAAGCAATTTATACTGAAAAATCCATAATTATTTACTTACTAATGTTAAATCGCTGCGGCCATTTTTTATCCATTTTCCTAAAATTCTGTTAGCTTCAAAAAAGTTGTGTATGATATTCGCAAAAATGAAAATTGTGACGGGATTTGACAACTATTTCAAGTACCTGCAATAATACATTCATTGAAATCACAATTTTTGTTTCACAAACATTCTATACACAATTTTAAGGTTAAATTTTTGACACAATAGACCCTGTCGGCCTCAGTGTATGTCATATAAGGTCAAATTTTAATTTTTCAAGAGCATTGATTCGATTCATAATCCCCAAAAGTTTTCGCAAACAATTTTTTTTTGTTAATTTTCAAATTTCGTTGAATTTCATTTGTTTCTACAACTTGAAATATTTATCTAAAATGCAATCAAACTGGTAAAATATCCTCATGAATAGTTGTAGCTATTCAATGTACTGAGCTATGAACTCGTTTTGGTGCTGGTGAATTTTTTCGGTCCCAAAAAACCAACATTTTTCACTTCATTTCTGAATACTTGTATGGCGCATTAAAGTTAACTTTTGATATTTTTTCCAAAATTTTCGCTACCCTCATTTTAACATCCTGTAGAATGGAAAATCCAATAATTATGGTATTGTTGTTTCTTTTCTAGTAGCTTATTCCATCCAGACAGAATTTCTGCTCAATATTAATATTTCAGTGGTTTTTTCGATTCCTTAAATTGATAAATGTTTCTAAAAAAATTTGTATACCCCCAAAACTAATATCACAAATCGATTTGCCATTCCCAAAAGCCCAATTTTACCAATTTGCTGATGAATCAATCAATCAATTTAATTTTCGGAGATATAAGCCCGAAATGGGAATACCTTGAAGCCCCTGATCATACACATAGATTCAAAAGTTTTGCATCACCCTAAATCTCCGAAATAAAAAATGTGTTCATTATAAATGGATCAGAGATTAATCAAATAATTAGTTTCAATAAAAAAAAACATGTATATTTGTCAAAAAATTTTATTATCCAATAATAAACTTGCTTAAAACATAAAAAGTATTCTTAGAAATTAAATAAATTAAATACAAATTGATTCTTTTTAAAGAAAAGGTTAAGTGAGAACCTGCATGAGAACTTTTAATAAAGAGTATTTCCACCTCTAGAATTTATGCAAGCTTGAAGTCGCCTGCCCATGCTGTTTACCAAATTATTGATATTCTGTTGAGGAATATTTCGCCATTTTTCTTGGGCCGCATGAACAAGCTCTTGTACACTCCTGGGTGGATTTCTGCGTGCTGCCACTGCCCTGGCAAGCATGTCCCAAGCATGTTCTATGGGATTCATGTCAGGAGATAGGGCAGGCCAGTTCAATCGATTGATCCCTTCAGTTTCAAGATACTTATTTACAGCTCTGGTCCGCTGAGGTCGTGCGTTATCGTCCATAAAAACGAAGGAATTGCCAACAGCTGCGCGCCATAGTCTCACGTGAGGATGTAGAATATCTCTGAGATACCTATCACCAGTCATCGTTCCCTCCACATGAATTAATCCTGTGCGATCATTTAACATGATACCAGCCCAAAACATAGCACTTCCTCCTCTGAAGGGCGGCACGGGGCGAGCATGGGCAAGCTGAGCAACTCTCGTTGGATCCCGCCACACACGTATTCGATGGCTATCTTGTACCAAACAAGTCCTTGTCTCGTCGGAAAAAAACACCGAATTCCAAAATTCTTCAGGCTTCTGTAGTCGGCGAACTCTGTGCTCAGGTTGTAGTCTGGGCACTCTTATTGGTCGGCGACACCCCAAAACTGTCGCAAGTATTCGTCTTCGTAATGTCGAGATCGATACTTGAACTCCCAACGCATGTCTTATATCTCTTTGGAGTGCTGGTATTGCCATGGTCAGGTTGCTTCGGGTAGTTAAGTGGATATAGCGGTTCTGCCGCTGATTGGTAACACGCCTTCTACCGCTTCTAGGTCTATCACGAAGAGAATTGGTCTGGAGATACCGGTTCCATACACGAGACACATCACTTTGCCAAACGCCAACTCTGTTAGCCACGAACCTTTGAGAATGACTAAGCCACTATTCTTGCACGGTCAATCTCACTTATGACTTGACGATTCATGTTTGCACTTAAAATCGTAAAAATCGAATGCCTTGAATGTTAAAATGATCGCACTAAAAATGTTATCTTACAAAAAAAAACTGTAAACATCTCTATATTGCAAAAAATATGGAACATATTGAAATGGTAAACATTGATAGACAAGCCAACAAAAAAATGTTAGCGCAAAAAAATTCCTTCGCATCCGAAGAAGGTGATGCAAAACTTTTGAATCTATGTGTATTTAGGAAGACTCCGCTTCACATAAGAAAAAGCCACGTGAAGTTTGCCAACTGTCTTGCGCAGAGACCAAAATCGGTCTTGTTTATCTATGACAACCATTTCATGCCATTAGCGTTACAAATGATGTTTCATGTCGACAGCTGATGTTTTTGATTTCTAAATATTTTAAGACGTTAAGCTAGTTTATCTGTAATTGTTGCGTGTTTTATTTGATCTAAAACCTCTTAAGAAACTTGTTGGTGTTAAAGGAGAAATTATCCACAGTCTTAGTTTTTGGCCGATTTCATCAAACATCGCCAAACGTTAATTATTGCGAGTATAAATATTTTATTGATATCAAGTATTTTCAATTACCCAGTGTCAGTGTATGTGAAAATATCTCGAAAAGCTTCAAAGAATCCCCAAATATGTTTTATGTAAACTATAGGTACATATGATAAATACATTTTCAATACAAGAAAATCTAGTTAAAAATAAAAGAGCCTCTTCAGATTTTCCCATTCATTTACGCAAACCCGATGATATAAATTATCACTTTATTCATGGGATAGGAGCTCATGACTCCTGATCCCCACATAATTTCCAACTACTTATCAACAAGGCTAAACGAAGACTTTTCATTTGCCTTTCGGAAGGTAGAAGAACTTGAAATCTATGAAAAATTGCTTTCGATAAAATTTACAGCTACCGGGCCGGATGGAATTAATATAACTATGCTTTTACATTGTTGTCCCTACATATTGCCCTATGTTACCCACATATTAAACTACTGTTTGCATCATTCTGTCTTCCCTTCCATCTGGAAGCAATCCAACGTTATACCCTTACCCAAAAAGGATACTCCAAATGATTTTAACGACTTGAGACCTATAAGCATTCTTCGTACACTCTCTAAAGTTCTAGAAAAAATTATTGACAAACAATTACGATTATTTATGTTTGATAGCAACATCCTACCTGAACACCAGTCAGGGTTTCGCCCAAACTATAGCTGTACCACCGCATTACTTAAAGTCTTAGATGATATCTACTCTTACGTAGACTACAATAAACTTTGTATATTGGTACTGTTAGATTATTCAAAAGCCTTTGATAAAATAAACCATGACATGCTCTTATCTGTTTGCTCATATATTGGTTTCAACAACTCGTCAGTGAAACTCTTGAAATCCTTCTTAAAAGAGAGATCCCAGAAGGTTGTACTGGGACCTTTATCGTCCAAAATAGGCCATCTAGCACGGGGTGTACCCCAAGGTTCTATTCTAGGTCCCTTGTTGTATTGTCTGTACACTTCACAATTTCAGAAGAATCTCAAATACATGAACTCACATTTCTACGCCGATGACACACAGTTGTATCTTGATTTTAAAGAATCAGAAGCTGATACAATATCGTCTAGAATTAATGAAGGTCTGCAAAATGTATTGGATACATCTAAAAAATACTGCTTGTCTATTAATGCAACCAAAACGAAAGTCATGCTGTTCGGGCGCAAGTCAACAAAAAATGAAGTAACAAATAAAATAAATTTGTCAATAGGGAACGAAGAACTAACATTTTCTAACTGTGAAAAAAATTTAGGCATTTATTTAGATGACTCCTTAACTTTTTCGTATCACATCTCAACGATAGTTAGAAAAGCATTTTCAAACTTGAAGCTCGTGTATTCAAATCGGCAACTCCTCAATCAATCCTCCAAAGCAATTATGTGTGAAAGTCTAGTATTATCTCAATTAAATTATGGTGACATTATATATGGCCCGGCGCTATCACAATTCGATAGAAATAGGCTCCAGCGAATTCAGAACTCATGTGTTCGGCTAATTTGCGGTATAAGACGACGCAACCCTTAGTGTCCCTTCACCTAAAGAAATTGGGCTGGATAAACCAGAATAATAAAAGACTGCTACATGCTGCTGTAACCTATCATAAGATCATGCTAACGAAAATGCCATCCTACCTTTATGAGAAAATTAAGAGAAGATCCGAAGCACAAAACATCAATGTTCGTTTTAAAGAAACCATCACTATTCCTCCTCACAGAACATCGTTTTTTCGACCAAGCTTCCCATATCAGATTGCAAAAATTTACAATATGCTGCCTAGAAACGTAAAAACACTACCCGTTTCTGAATTCAAAAAACAAATTAGAGAGATTATATCCAGTGGATCATTCGAACATCTTAAATTTTAATTTGAGTAACATGTTAGATTCATAACAACATACCTATCCGTTGTTAATACTATTATCACACACCTGGCATAATATATACTTTTTTTAGGCCGCGTGGAAGAGCGCACTTAATCGCTATTTTCTCCTGAATCTAGTGGTTAAGCGCGAACGTCGCCTTTTGCTTGTTGGTAGTACTATACTTTTATTTTATTTTTTTTCTCGTTATCCTGTATTATTATGAGCAATAAAGTCATTATTATTATTATTATTATTACTCTAATTTTGTGTTAACCTACAAAAAAATATTAAAACGTTACGCTACTGATTTGAAGTCGAATGTCCATTTTACAATATGGCGCCGGTTTTGACATGCGCATACGACTGCAACTTCAAGTAGGCTCTTCTTACGTGGAACGGAGTCTGCCCATCTTATTGTTCTGTGGAAGTATGATAAACCCAACAATACCGCAACCTCTATATATTTCCCATACCCACAAAAATGTGTACAGAACGATATTTCCAGCTGTAGAACACTTTAGGTACTTCCAGTATAATACTGTTCCATGTTTTAATTCATATAACACTAACGTTTCATGTATCTTGTCAGTAGATTAGGAGTAATTTCCGAATTTTTTATAATTGTTAGTTAAATATATTATCCAGTCAAAAATAACTCAAAATGGACAAAGTATATATAATCCAGATATAAATTTTGTTTTCAATTAGGGTCTGACAGCGGCACTCGTAAAAGTCCCTTGATTAATGAAATAGTTTTGCCATTGTTACAATTTCACGTGATGGTTCGACCGCAGTGAAATATCAAATTTAAAGAAAAACACTTTCATGGATATGTTTTTGACAAATTGGTTTTTATTGAAATATTTACGATGTGCCTCACACTATAAAAGTAAAAATTAAACGATTTTGATTATATAATATGCCTTTACATTAAATTGTAGTAATAATTGGAAACATTTCACTTCAGTATGTCATTTTATTTTAAATAAATATTTATAGAAAGTTTCCAAACGGTAAGCGAAGCGTCAAAAATGTTTTAATTTATTTTTATCAAACAACTTACTGGCCAAATCCAAGAAAACAAATCAAATAAAGATTATAATAATACAGTGTATAAAAGCCAAACGGAATAAATTCATTATTTGTCACACACACGTCAAATTTAAATTGTAAATTGACATTCTTCAACGTGAAAATGAGATCCATACCTTCAACAATAGATAAAAAAATCTCCTTCAACCCCCTTCGAAGGACAGGTACAGCCCCGCAATTTTTTAAATGAGAAGTAAGGGCTTGTAATATATCGTTTGAAAGGCCTCTTCATTCTATATCATTTTAAAATGTTATCGTTTTGAAGCTTATTGCAAAAATTAAGATAGAATAAAATAAAATCATAGAGTTACCGAAACTCACTATAATATACTCAACTTATACCTATTACAAGTACCCAAAACTTTTTTATTTGATGGAAACCCTATTATTGTTCCCTTTTCAATTCAGGGCAATTTGAATGGTAAGCATTATTTGGCACTACTTCAAAATAATTTCATTCCTTAGACTAGTTTAATAGTCCAAGTTTCATTTCAAGCTTGGCAAATGTATATCCTGATCTAGAAAACCCCTTCCAGTGAATACGATATGGTTTCAGCAGGATGGAGCACCACCAGAATACTAACTCAATGTCCAGCAGTACCTCGATGCCATATTTCCCAATCGATGGATATAGGGAGGCAATAAAATGGCCAGTGCCATCACCTGATCTTAGAATATTAGATTTATTTTTAAGGAGATATGTGATATCTGTACAAAACATTCAAACATTCCGTTTGGCTTTGACACACTGTATATATCGCATAAAACATTAAGTTCATGAAAATGATTTAAGACTAAAACAGACGACCTCTGTAAATTTCGGAACATGCATGTATATGTATGAAGTTCGTGAGTGTGACCTATTGATTAGTGCCTTATTCAAGACGACCCTATTTATCAGGTGGCTCTACATATTGAAAGGCCTTCGCGGACCCGAACAAGCAAAAGGGGCGAGGGAAAGTGACATTTGAGACCTTTTCATGAAGAAGATCAAGGTAAAACCTAACAAAGGGATCTAATCCGAGCCTCACGTGGTCCTAATTCGTGTTATACAGACTGTCCTATGCTAATAAAGAGGCAGTTGTTATTGGATCTATCGAGTATAATGAATGGGTTGCAAATTAACAAAGTGTATGACAATTTTATTGGATTTGTTCACATTTCACAGTTCAAAAGTGTATGAGCAAAAAAGTAGCCAAAAAGTAGCTTGCTGCGAGTTTTTTTTCAGGAAACATGAAAGCTATATGCTGGACATCCTGTATTTTATTTCTGTCGAAGAGTAGTATAAGCATATTAATCACTTCCTATATCCGAAGGTAGTAATTTTATTGACAAGGTAATAGACTAATAGACACGTATTTTAGTTTAAAAAACATAACTTTTCATCTGTTTCCGATTTATCGAACCACCTGTACCATTGCTACTAATTTTGTAATTTAAAGCTGCCTGCAATTTTTATGAATATTATGAAACAGACCTACTGAGCTTTATCACACTAATCAATATCCATCGCAGATTCGAGATGCATTAAGTGATTTCTCGGATTTTTTTTTTCTCAAAAACAAACAAATATTTGAAATCTTGAGTCTAAATAATTATTGATTCCTTAAATGAGCAACTATGCGATAAAAATGATAATGTAAATATTCTTCGTAATAGCAAAAGAAAACAATATTTTGTTTGAAGTTTGTCTATACAAGATGATGGGTAACGACTTTCCAGCCGTAGCAAGAAAATTAGTCTGCAAAAACGCTTTTCTCAAGGTAAGTTTGCACACTTATTTCTAAATGAAAAATATTTTTATTAAATGATGGAATAAAATAATTTAATTTGTTAAAATCTACATTATATTGAACTTAAAGTTGTGACGCGTTTCGCTAACACAGTAGCTTTCTCAAACGAGTCACAACTTTAAGTTCGTTCAAAAATATAATGTAGTAAATTTTAACAAATTAAATTGTTTTATTCCATCATTTAGTATAGATCTACATTAAGTAAAAGCCACATCTATTCAATATTTTCATTCTCTGCACTAATATTAATATAGTAATTACACTAGATTTTCATATTATTTCAAATTTGGATTGGTCATGCATAAAATTATAATTTTCGATAACATCCTTGCAAGGTTAAAAATCCGATTAAAAATTCAATAAAAATTCAGGCTTTGTCTAATCTTCCATTCTCTATAGATAAAACTTAACACTCAAATATAAAACTAGTAGGGGTGACACAAGAAACTGTATCAGGGGCGTATGGGAGGGCGTATGGAGGGCGTATGGGAGGCGTTTTGGGGGGTTGAACCCCCCCATGAAAAATACAATAAAGGTACATTAATGCTTTATTAGCATACTGCCTTCGGCGGTGTCTTCAGTGAAGCTTTCCTCCTCTAAACCAATTAGATGAACCCCCCCCCATGTAAAAGTTATAGCTACGTTACTGAACTGTATGAATACCAATCCTGTGCTTATACCATTGATTAGTCATATTTTAAATGCAATTATCGATATTAACTGAAGAGACGGTAGCAACAAATATGTAGTGTTCTTTTTCAAACAAGCACAAAACGTGTCGGGTAGAAAAGAATCAACCAACAAAACTCATTGGAACCGGCCAAATCTCGCTAAGACGAAATCCGTTCTCGTTCACTTCCCATTGTTAAAAAATATCCATACACTAAGTTTTTCATGAAAGGGGAGGGCGAATGGATTTTTTATTTTCCCTTCCCCTTCTTGAAGAATATTAGTATTGGAAATTTGACAGCAGCACTACTGAAAAAAATACTAACTACTTCTTTTGTGGGTATATTTATGCAGGCTAATGAGTTTATACCTTGATAGATTTGTTTCATTGCTATAGTCAGTATAGCATAAAAGGATTCTAGCTACCTATACCTCATTTAAAAACCAGGAGGAGTGATTTGAATTTAAGTTGGCAATTCTGTAGACCTCTAATTGGTCAGATTCAGCCCAGTTTCACACAACAGTTTTTAATATTGACATCAGCTGATAGTTTTCATTTTTGATAGTTCTGACAGATAAATGAATAAATATTGGATGAAAAACCAAAAATATTCTCAAGCAGTGGGTACATTATTACTTTACATTTTTTTTAAGTAGTAAAGTCGGTTTAGCGAGTATTGAGGAAATACTGAAGTAGAGGAACATTATATTGTGTAGATAATTTTTTACTGAATATAGTAACCAATCAAATTACTTAATTTCAAGTCATGTCTCAAATTTCATCCAATCACCGCTGTATTACAGCGATAATACCCTACATGTGGTGTTTTCAGTTTGGTGTTTATTTTTTATTAAAAATTAATTAAACGTCAAACTGACAACTGGATTAAAAATGTCGCGAAGATTTGGTATTGCATCTAACGATTCAATTAATTTACCAATTGTACTTTTCACAACTGTAGTTTTAAATAAAAATGAATTATATTTGATTAAAACTAATAAAGTTTGTATTGAAAATAATTATTAAACATCAGATTGACAATCAATTTTTTGATATCTACAAAGTAAAAAATTATCTTATCGAATACTCCTCGGGTCTTGATAAATACTCAAAATTTTGTCGTAGAGAATCCTTCAAGCGTGTTGCTCAAAGATAATAGCCCTCGGCTATCAAGCAACACGCTTTCAGCATTCTCTATGACAAAATTATCTCGGTATTATCAAGACCCTAGGGGTATTACTACTGAAAATATTGGTGGAATACCAGGACTTTTGAAAAATTGTGATGAGTGAATAATAAAAAATGTCGTTCGAAGAACAAAAATGTTATCTGTGCTGGACAAAATTTTGCAAGCATCAAAGAAACGTTCAGACTTTCTTGGAACAAATTAAATTTATCTGTGTCACCTTTTGACGAGTCAAATGTAGGTACTATTTATTTGTTATATACATATTTGGGAAGAAATCGTCAAAGTTCATCGGAAGAACATGCCATGGAAGATTTAAACAATATAGAAAAGAATGGGTCTGGTAGAAAATACATTATTGGTTTTTGAAGTTAAAAAGAAGGAAGAAGTTATCTCAGAAGTATTTGAAAAGTGGTTTATTACACTTAATCCGGCAACATAAAGATAACTGTTGAAAATGTTTAAATTAATACTGCATATTGCTCTACAATGCTATTAATTTTGTAGTATTGTTATTGCCAGAACATATTATCAATTGTCATATTCTTTTCAATTTAATTGTAATAAATATAATTAAAGTAACTTGACTATCTGTAATTCTCCACCATCAACAATGACCATAATTTGTTTGTTGTCGATATGAATCTGAATCTTCTTATGTTTGAATAAGAAACGAAACAGGAAAAGTCTTACATTTTGTTTAATGCGTAGGTACCTCTGAAAAATATACTGCAGATCAGAGGAGAAATCGACTTATGACTAATGTCTTTGCTATCAAGGCCTATTTAATATATTTGGAACACGACTGTTGACTACATTTTCGGAACACACCCTTTAGTAACTAATCTGGTAACTTTTAGTGGTGTGAGTAAGGCTTTTCAAATTACTCCTCCTGGTTTTTAAGTGAACTTTCTCCCAAAAAGTGGCCCAATTTTTTGTATCAATAAATTATCAATAAAAAGTGGTCCCACATTTTATTTCGAGGAGGGGGGAGGCAATAAATAAACAAACAAAAAATTAAGGATACTTATTCCCTTTCCTTTCTCGAAAAAATATAAAATAATTTGCATTCCACATGAAGTTTTCCAATAAGGGGAAGGGAATAATTTTTGTGTTTTTTTTTGCTTCTCTCCCCGAAATAAAATATGGGACCACTTTTTATTGATAATTTATTAATAAAACAAAATTTGACCCCTTTTGGGAAAAGTGGTTATTGCAAATATTCACTAGTCATACCACAAGAGGTCAAATTATTTCCGGAAATTTTTTCGAGCTCATGAATATTTTGAAAATTATCCAGAGTTGAAAACGAGGAATAATTTTCTAAAAATATTTATGTGCGAGAAAAAAATTTCCGGATTTAATTTGACCTCGTGTGGTATTCGGTAAAAAAATTCCACACCAAATGTGTTTATTTCCAACAGCATCAATGTTCGTCTTCATCGTATTACATTTTACATCTTTACTGTTTTCCACTCAATTTATTAGGAAAATTATAAATTATGGTGCTTATTTTTTTTTCTCTGCAGCTATTGGTTTCGGGAAAATAATTCAAGAATAAAAAAAATTTCAAAGTAAACAAATATTTCAAGTTAAATTTTATTTCATAAAACTCCATCTCGAAAAAAAGTTTTGATATGAAATTAAGTAAGGGCTGCTAATTTCACTCCCGTATAATGTAACAGGAAAAATACCCGTGGTTATTCGTTTGCGAATGCACGAAAATAACAAAATTTCCAGTATCTAGCTTCACTGAATTTTTGGGAAAAAAATAAAAACTCAATTTTAGTCACCACCTGTTAAGGGTGATACTTCGGAAAGGGGTGGGCTGAGAAAGTACCCACCTTAATTTCATACGATCAATCACCTTATGAATTTTTTCGCATGCATTTAGAAACACTCTGTATATAAACAATAATTAACAAAAAAAATTTGAAGATGCAAAGTAACAGGTTAAAATCACTTTGTAATATTCATGATGAAACACCCTGTATCTCGTTGAAATCTTCCTCCAGTAACCATGGACTATTCTTAATAAAAAACTCTGTATAATATAGACAATATGAATTCAGCTAGAATTCAATTTTAAAAAAAGAAGTGTATTTCTCAAAACAATCATTATATTCAGCATTCAAGCACAGTATATGAACCCATATACTGTGATTCAAGTATTAAATTATTTTGTCCACGATCACCTAATAATAAGTCAATATTTTACCTCCCAACTAAAGGTATATGGTACCCATATATCAACTGTCGTGAATTATGGTTCATAATACACTGTAGTGTATTATGGTTCATAATTCACGACTAGAGATGGGGGAACAATATGGAATAAACTATTAAATCTGTGTATTTTGTTCAGGAAATTTGTTTCTGACATATATATCGTATCTATAAAATATTGTAATTTTTAGTATTGATACTTTTCATAACGATATTTTCTAATATTAAGTATTTTAAAACAATATATTTATAACGGTACGTTGTATTGATACTTTCTACAGTATCGCCCATCTCTATATATGTCAAATTATTTGAAGTAGCTGCCACAACATTTTGAGGTTAGTAATATGCCAAATCGCTACTGACTTTTATTTATTAATAAATAAATTAAGTGTCGTGGACAAAGTATAGTATTCTACTCGCAATTTATGGCCATAATTCACTTGGGTGACTTGCGCCCCTCGCCTGCGGCTCGTGACGCAAACGTCACCCATCGTGAATTATGGCTATCATAAATTGCTCGTTTAATAATATACTATAAACCGATACCGATAAAAACTTGAATGCTTCCAGTTAATTTTTTATACAATCAACTATTATCAACTACGTAAAATCATATCGGCAAAATAGATCTAATAATATAATACCAAACATATTCACTCTATATTATCTAAACCGGTTTATACTTGCACCCAAAAGTATATTTAAACAATAATATCCTTAGCAGTTTAAAATCAAATCAAATTAAAACAACAAAAAGATCATATATCATATACCTCAACAAAATTTATATTATTTAAAGTACGAGCATACCTTCAAGCATCGGTGAAAAAATTGTCACACACAATGTCTTTGTTTGTCTATAATTTCGTTCGAAAAACAATTAACCCGTTTCACTTCAAAGTTATCGATAAAAGAAATACACGAAAATGCACGTAAAATATCACACCTGTACCACCAAAGCCCGACATTTTATAAAAGGTAGATTTTAAGGTGAATCGCAAGTTAACCACAGATAACATACTGGACGTACGCGTCAGAGATAATATACGCGTTCGATCAAAAGCTGTGGACGCGCGATAAACGCTGCTGAAATGGATGCCGCGCTATATGTAAATAAATTCAATCGAAACAAGCTTAAAACAAAATTGACATGAGACACACAGTTGCCACTGATTGAAATAAACAATTGAATGTATGACTACTATATTTTATTTCACGTAAATATGCAGTGGTTTATTGCTAGCTACGGGAAGATTTTATTATTTAATTTTTTGAATCGGCTACGGTGTTGATGAAATAATTTACTAAAATTATTGACTGATTATCTTTGTTTTTGTGATAAAAAAAGTAAGCTGTGACTATATTTGGAGTTATAAAAGTTTTAATGGACAAAAAATGTAAATAAAGAATAAAGTTGGAATAATGGATTTAGAGTTGGAGAAGGTCATTATGTATTAATTGGATATTAGAGATGGTACCATACCTGAAAATCAATAATTATTTTTTTATGTCATACTAGTTCATTATTGTGTTTTTATTGCTTCGTTACCAACTATCTAATGTCGTACTTTATGCCCGTGCGGGCATAAAGTTCACTTTATGGCCCGCGCGGGAAAACAGAGAAATAATTTTTTGCTCAACTTCAACCGTGTCGTAAGCTTCTTTAGACTTTTTTGGCAACATATTTACAGTTGTTTGCTTTGTTTTTCCAATAATTTCGTCAGGAATTCCAAAATCTTCGTTCATTTTGACTTCTAACTTTGACACATATAAAATTTATTGTTATATCATGACATTTACGTTTGTCAACATTCACCTATCAATTCAAACCGGATTTTTTAAAATACTGATTTGTATTGAGATTGGATTGCAATAACGAACTAGTATGACATAAAAGTTTGTATGTACCGCAGGCATAAACAGATGTGTATACCCTCGGGCGGCATACAAACCCTCGTGCCAGAGGCCCTCGGTTTCGTAAGACGTCGCCCTCAGGGCATAAACATCTATTTATACCCTTGGTACATAAATAACTATTATAATAAATTAGATGTAGGGCATCAAATCTCTTAAAAATATCAACGGGGCTAAGCAACCCCATAGAACACAGTGAGACCATGAAATAACGCAATAATTCATAACAAATCACAAATTTTATTTTAATTTAGTATTTTTTTTT
>CAJUYH010008443.1:0-15144 GCA_910591685.1 Galerucella tenella
ATAAGGTAACAAAGCCTTGCGAACTGTCTTAGTTTACCTCCAAATTTATTCACTTTCAATTTTTTTTCGTCATTCAACATCATAATTTCATTTGCGAAATTGAGCAACTTTTGTTTCATTGGCGATCAACTAAAAAAACGGTTTCAATGAGTATGCCCCAAGTACGGCCCTGTAATCACATTTTTCATTGGTCTGTACTCGTTAACATACTCACGCAATCGAATTTCTGGGATGCTTCTTTAGATGCGTTGAATAGATTTCATTTCAAGCAAAAAAATAAAAAAAACCTCTCCGATACCATTGTTAACCCCCAAAACGTGCATAAATTATTACTTTGACGGTAAATTTTTGGTAGTAAAATTGTCTGCGGAAAAATGAAAAGGAAATAAGTAGATTCAATTTTTGATACTCTTCCTAATTATAAAGAGCATTTCCAAGAAAATCTATATACAGGGTGTTGTTTGTAGGAGAGACGAGTTTTGAAATTTTTCGTTAAGCCGGACCTGCATTATCTTTATGGAGATGCTTTTGATGGAGTTTCTAGGTATTGGTTATTACGTGTACCAAATTTCAAAATAATATACAGGGTAACTCTGAAGTTATGAGGTTCGAAAGAAATAGGATACATTTATAAAACACCCTGTATCTCGGTTATAAAGTGCAGAAGACACATTAAATATAGGTTTTTGGAAGCACCAAAATGATCCCCATCTACAGTTAAAGTTAGGCCCTTTCCCAATGAAACACCCTGTATCAACGAAAAAGGATTTTTTGCACCTTGCCATCTTTCACCATGGCCTGGAAAATTTATTCATTTGAAAGATCAAAATCAGACCTACAGCTGCGCCTGGTCTGCTTGATTTACTACTGGTTTGTCCCTTCATTTGATTTTTGAGAGAATTTTTTATTTTTTCGTTGTTTTCTGTAATTAATGAATGGGTAATCGTTTTAAAGCTGCCTACCATATGAATGACTGTGATAATTTACTCTCATCGACAAACTTCCTGAATATTATAGAAATAACATTTTTTTTATGGAACAAATTTCTTTATTACTATCCATTATTTCACCAATATGTCCACCAGCACTTTTATCGGAAGTTTCCGAAACCGTGTGTTACACAGCAGAAATCTGCGTTTTCTCTGCAAGTCTGTCATTGCCGTTGGAATACTGAGAAAGCGGATTAAATCTCATGAAATATCTCAGTTTGAAAACTTCTTGAAAAGTAGTTCTGAATTGTCTTGACATCGTGCAGTAGAGGATAAAATTTATACCCGAATTCGTTAACGCCAGAATGTCCATGACATCACCTGCAAAAAAACAAAAATAGTAGTTTACCTAACTAGTGCGGAAAGTGATACTTTTCCGCACGCTATTGCAGATGGCCGAACGACGCTTTAGCGGAGTTCGGCCAGCAATCGCGTGCGGAAAAGTCACTTTACGCACGTGTTAGGTACACTATTTTTTCTACTAGCATGCGGAAAGAACCCAAAAGTAATCATAAATCAACATTTCTCATTATATACATATCAACAAATTAATTATTATTATTTGACATTCATTTGATGAGGCTTATACCAGGGCCATCAAAAAATTATTGAAAAATAAGTTTTTTTTATTAAAAATTATAGCAGCATTATAATAAATTTATTAATTTTTCAGTCATTTGGTAAACTTGGATATACAAAATACATATTTTGAATATTCAAATGTCAGTATATTCCTCAAATGTCAATAAATTTACTTTCCGCACTAGTGCGGAAAAGTGACTCTTTCCGCACGCTTTTTAGTGCGGAAAAGATTCACTTTCCGCACGTTAGTAGAAAAAAATATTATAATCAGTAGTAATAACCCCAGGACATTGATAATTGTTCGAAAAATTTTATGACAGATTTTGAAAGCTCTGTTGCCTACAAGCAACAAGCTAGAGAAAGTTGTCATAAAATTTTTGAGCATTTATCAATGTCCGAGGGTTCATTCATTCATTCATTCAAACGTTTGGGTTGTGCTCAACAGCCCGGGCACTAGACCTAAGTCATTGTACCATTCCCAATGTTATCTACTTCCACTCCAAAAGTTTCGTGTCCTCTATATAGGCCACTAGCTTATTTGGGGGGATTTTAAGTAGTTCTGATGGTTGTATGGTTTCCTTTTCAAAATGCTTCTGCCTGAGTCCTTCTAAGTTCTTACATGAGCAGAATATATGAATAGGTGTTTCATCCCTTAGTTCGCACTTCCTACAGAAAGGTTCACTGACTATTCCCATTCTGTACAAATGTTTCCTTAGAGTGCAATGTCCAGTAACCAGGTCGGTTACTGTCTTCAAGTGTCTCTTGCTCAGTTTCAATAAACTGGTTGAGAGTTCTTTGTTTACCTTTTTCAGTAGACTTTTTGTGTGAAGATGACCTTCTGTCAACCTCCATTTAATTTGGTGTTCTTTGTCTAGCCAGTTCCGGATTTCCCCTCTTATGTAATCCTTTGTGATTCCACAGAACGGTTCCGGACCTATAAAGTCTCCTTTAGAGCCTTGTTTAGCTAGCTGGTCCGCCAATTCATTACCAGCAGTCCCTTCATGTCCCGGCACCCATACTAGAGACACTGTGTTGTCTCTTGCCAGCTTATTAAGGGACTCTTTGCAGTTTTTAACCAGTCTAGATTTCGTGGTAGGATTGCTGATAGCCTTCAGCAATGCCTGGCTATCAGTGAATATTTTTATTCTTTGTCCGGTATAACCCCTCTTGATATTTTCATCAATACAGTCTATAGCAGCAATTGTTTCTGCCTGGAATACAGACGTGTATCTACCAAGGCTGAAGAACATTTTCTTCCTAGGTCCATTTATACCAGCCCCAGTGCCATGGTTGGTTTTAGATCCATCAGTGAACCAGCTGATATCCCCGGGATTTCCCGAGTGCATCACCTGTTGCCTAGATGGAATGATAATATTCACTCGCTCAGTGAATATATTCTCTGCTATCATACTATCCAGACCCATCTGAAAGTTTGGTTCGTCTAGTATTGTCCCAGTTATATCGGTATGTCCCCCACGAACATTGTTCGGGGTCCACATGCCTCCCGATTTCAGTCTAAGAATCGCCATCATCGCCTCTGCCCTGACAAAAAGTTCCAGAGGAGGGAGGCCTATAAGGGCTTCCATTGATGACGTGCCCGTGCTGTTCATTGCCCCGGTAATACCGAGGAGAGCTTGTCTTTGGATTGTAGCCAATTTGTTCTCTACTGAGGACACTTCTGTCCTTCTCCACCAGACTACCGTTCCATAGGTGACCGTAGGCCTAATCACTGTTGTGTAAAGCCAGTGTACCACCTCAGGTCTTATTCCCCAGGTTTTTCCCATAACTCTTCTGCATTGCCAAAATAGTCTGGTTGCCCTGGTAGTAGTTCTTTCCAGGTGTGCCCTCCAATTCAATTTAGAGTCGAGGGTCACTCCCAGGTATTTCACCTCTTTGGATATTTCGAGTGCTTCTCCGAACAGTTGTACCCTGCCCTCTGGAAGAGCCCTTCTATTCGTAAAAGCAACTAGTTTGGTTTTTTTTGGATTGACTGTTAGGTCCTTTTTAAGGCACCAGTCTTCCACAATTCGCAGTGCTTCTTGTAAGACATTTGCGACCGTCTCTGGGAATTTTCCCTTGGTGACAATCACAAGGTCATCCGCGAAGCCCTGCGTCCATATGCCTTGATCATGTCCGAGGGTTATTCGGATGGAAAATTTTTTGCTAATTATAGAAAAAATACAGAGCTAAAACAATTTATCTAAAGGTGCAATTAACAAAGGAACAATCAGAAAAGTTAAATATGACATTTCGAAATATTAAATATTTGAAACTTCAAAATCGAAATAAATCCATCCATGTGTCCATAGCAACGTGAAAACAGTCCATGGTCTGTTATCAGTGTAATGTTGACATGATTGGGTGAAATTGTTCATATGATAAAAAATGAGGAAATTTAATTGGTTCTTGAAACTGTCAAAAAATTTTCAACGAAACGAGTGTTGTAGGCCAGTCGGTATGGGCCATTTTAGACCTAAAGTACAAGTAATTAGCAATACGGCTGATATTTTTTTAAAAGTACCTTGAAGTAGGTAGATTAATATAAAAAGTTTACCAGTCTATCGATTACCCATATTAGAAAAAAAATTTGAAAACTTTTTTTTGACATTTTTCAATATTTCACGCTGGGAGGAAGGTGGAGGAGAATAAAAAATACCACCATGTATGGGAAGTGTTTTGCAATAAAAAAGGTCTTCTGCGTTTTTTTCGTCCGATCGATGGTTTGTCCGTAAAAAATTCGGTAAACTAAGTATGTGTTCCGCATCCGCGCGACTCTGCTGCACGGCGGAAAAAAATATAAATATTCAATCGGAATTTTTTTTCAATCTTTGGTGAGAGTTAAGGTAGTTGTAAATAAAAAATAAAAGGTGATAAATTAATTTTTTCATATTTTTATTGGAAAATGGTATGAAAAAAATTATATCTTGAATTTATATATTCATCATCGATTATACATTTCCACTATATACATTTTGTTCGTTGAATATTAATCTTCATATTACAGAAGTATCAAATTTTATTTTGGAAAAATAGAGAAGATTCCTTCCCGGATGTATAAAAACTGCTATTTTCGCTTATAATACAAAAAAATCATTGAATCCAAAAATTTATGTAGATTAATTAATTTTGTAATTATATATTCTTCATCTTAGAAGTTTCCTCAACATTTCTACGCAAACCCCATTGCATTTATTCCAGTTTTATCAAAGTTACAGTATTTAATATACACTGTGGAAACCACTTATGGAATAAAATTCTTTATGTCATTATTTTAGAAAATTATAAAAAATGCCGAGACACGTCAACTTTTGAATTGAGTTGTGCGTTATGTGAACATAAATGTAAATGTACAGGGTGATTCACGCAAGTATGCCATAGTCGGTGTTTTTTTTTTAATGAAACACCCTGAATATTTGCATATTTTTGAAATCCTCTTAATGAACCGATTCCAACAAACTAAATAACGTATGGTCAATTATGAATTATACAGTTATCAAACACATACATAACATACCTGATGTATTTGATTTTAATACATTGCATAAATGCTCAAAATGCTCTCCACCTAGTTGTTGGCAATAGCACAGTCTCCTATAGAACTCCTCCTTAACTTTGTTTAAAGTTTGAGGTGAAATATTCCGTATTTCTGTAGTTATCCTGTCTTTGACGTTTATAATGCTAGTTGGTTGTGTTGCATACTTTGTTCTTGAGATAACCCCACAGAAAAAAATCTAACGGCGTCTGGCGATCTAGCTGGCCACTTAATAGTAGATTTCATCTTAATAAGTTCTTACCATTAAAGCATAATGGGATGTTGCCCCGTCTTGCTGGAACCAAACATTTTCACTCGGTAAGCTAGGATCTATTGCGTTGGGATATAAGTTTTTCAACGCAGGAATAACTTCATTTCTAAGCATATTTAAATATTTTTCAGCTGTCAAATTTCCATCTATAAATATAGGACCAATAATATGGTCGCCTATGATACCGGCCCAAACGTTCACCTTTTGAGGGTACTGGGTATGTGTCTCACGCATCCAATTAGGATTCTCTGCTGACCAATATCTACAGTTCTGTCGGTTTACCTCTCCATTCAATGTGAATGTTGATTCGTCAGAAAAAAGAATGGTACCAAGATATCATTTCTGTTCAGCTTATTCATCAATCTTTCGCAGATATCCATTCTACGATCTGGATCGTCTTCTGTTAACTCCTGCACAAAAGTTAATTTGTAGGGATGAAGTGTTTCTTTATGAAGACATCATAGAACAGTTGTATAACATTATTTTCACGGGCAATTTGACGTGTACTTGGAGTTGGATTCTCTTCGACACTTAACAAAATATCCACTTTCACATCATCTTCAACGAAGTGTGGTTGTTTTTTCAATGGTTTGTCATGTCCAAGTTCTCTTACTTGTGCATAAATTTTAGACACAGTACTTTGTGAAATATTAGGCAATTCGGGATATCTGTGATTAAATAAGTTTACCACTTCAACTTGACTTCTGCAGTTATCCCCGAACCCGAGCATTATTAAAATCTTAATTCGGTGAGTCTCAGTTAAATATTTCATTGTTATGTCGACAAGGAAAGAGTGTTTGACAAAGATCTTACTTTTTCAGTATGAACTGTCAACACATCAACAACTGACAGAATAGAAAACAATCCACATTATTCACCTATTTAAAACAATCCACATTATTTACCGATTTTGTCTAATTATTGGCGTTTTTAGACAATTTTAAGGTATTTATGATAAAATTCATGGGCGTGGCAGGTTTTGTTCAAAATACAAATACGTCTAATAATTAGTTAACTTAGATTTTTGATAAATCCATATTTAGCTAATTTAAAAAAAGTACTTACCAATATTTCAAGTGTAATAGATTATTAATTTTAAAATTTCACCCTGTATAAAATATAATTGACTACCTATACATTATTTAGTTTGTTGGAATCGGTTCATTAAGAGGATTTCAAAAATATGCAAATATACAGGGTGTTTCATTAAAAAAAACGACACCTACTATGGCATACTTGAGTGAATCACCCTGTACATTTACATTTATGTTCACATAACGCACAACTCAATTCAAAAGTTGACGTATGTCGGCATTTTTTATGATTTTCTAAAATAATGACATAAAGAATTTTATTCCATAAGTGGTTTCCACACTGTATTGAACTGAAATATCATCATATTAATGTATTTCGCTACAAAAATAATTAAATTATTGGATTAGAATGATTGCCAGGCATACATCGTTACAATCCAGAAAAAATATCATCTAATTATTATTATTTCATTCTTTGAAAAAGGCATTATCGTAATGATCTTGCAATTGATCATCGTAAAATAGATAAGATATCATTGTCAAAAAACACTGAGCGATCTATCTCAAAAATGGTCTGTGAAAGAAGAAAATACTGCAGGTTGAAGTGGAATTTGAAGTATGCTTCTTTGAAAAATGAAACCTTTTATTGGAACAAATTCCATTTCCGCTTGTGACCGATAAATAGCGATACCAACCAGACGATAAATAACAAACGAACAATAACAAAAAATTAAATTGTATACACACCGACTGAGCATAAATAATACAAGAGAATTTTGGAATTCAAGCCTGTACTTATTAATTAGATTATTATATCAGTTCATTGACGTGAGCTTATCAACTTGCTTGAAAATAAATTAAAATAAAATTCCAACAGGGTAATAATTATTGAAATGAATTTACGTCTTGAATTTTCAAAAAAATTTTCATTTCAAAATTTTTTGGAATGCACAACAACATCTATGGTTATTTTTATCCCCATTTGATAGAATCATTCTACTGTAATTATTCATTTGATACAGTAAGTAACCGCTTTCAGGTTACAATTTTTGAATATCACAGTGTTTACCGATAATCGGCCTGATTCTATAAGGGAGTGGTTACAACTTAACCACTCAGCTGAGTGGTGAAAAGCAAGGTCGGTGATTAAGGCAACCACTTTATCGGATTTCGGATTCTATAACACCAAAGTGTTCAACTTTTAAACCATTCTAACCTCCAAAATGTGGTTAGTCCTAACCACTAGGTTTCTCTGGTGGTTGTGCTTTAATCACTCTTGCTTGTCATTGTCAAAGTGATAATAGTGAGTGAAAAGCAGTGAAGGACTACGAAGATGATGATAATGACAACGACCTAGGAAACAATTACCCCCCATCGTCGTTAGTAAGCTATTTGAAATGTTTTTTGGAATGAAATAAATGATAGAATTTTTAGATGGTGACATACTGACTGCCGGAAGAAACACAAGAGAAATACTGATCGCACGCCATTGTTAAGTTACTGTTGATTATTGTGTTGTGAAAATTATCATTAGAAACTATGATTATCGATTGAGAGCACAACTTTATTGAGCAAACAACAAATTGTTAAACAGAAAGCAAACAAAAAAATAACATTAATAAACATTTCACAAACTAAACAGTGTTCACTGTTGAAATTAATTACCTAATAGCTAATGTAGTCTTGAAAAAAACAACAGTTAGTATTCGGAGTGTGAGAAAATGTGCCCGCATAACATTACCCCGTCGAATTTGCAGTTTGACGTTAATGCATTTCGGCGCAAGTTCTGTTAAAAACGCCAGAATTGGCTAACTTCGCATGATACATTCAAACTACTTTAATTACGGTGATTAATTGTACGAAGTTTAATAACCGCGGTTAACTTTGGTTTCATTGAATCCAAAACATGGATGGCGAGACTAGACGAGTGATTAAAATTTTATCCCTAATCACGTTATTACTCTAATCACTCTTTTATCTACTTTCTTATGGAATCAGGCCAATGAGCTCGTTTACTAAAATTTTTAAATCATTTTCAACTGTCGTAAAACAAAGTACTAAGGATAAAAATATAACTCTGAAAATTTCATGTCAATAGAATATGTCGTTCTCCTAATACGACTAATTAAACAAGCATACCGTAGCGGGGCGAAGACTATGACTGTGAGGTCACCGTATATGAAAGTTAATGTGTACTAACATTACGCTTCTGACTGTAACGTGCCTCGCGTAGAATTTATTTATTTTGATTTACTTACAAAATATTCGTGTTAATGAAATAAAATGTGTGGACCTAATAAAAAAAACAGACTCATTAAATCTTCCAGAAATGGACTTGCTAATGATTGTGGAGTTTTTTAATAAAAAAACACGAGTTTATTAAATCATTATTTTATACTATGTGACACATCGTTTTTGGCTGCTTCCCGGTCAGAATGATTAAAAATTGTCAATATTTTCATAAATACATGCTCTCTCAAATGATACACTGGGTGATTCCAGATGTTTTATTTTATTCCTGGTCTGGTGGACAAAGTTACGGAGATAACGCTACAGGTTACTCAGTAAAATATTGTAACTTTTTTAACTGCAGACTGGCCAATTAAAGGAGCTTCTCCAAATGCTATTTATGATGAATGTGTGGTGGAAATTGAATCACCAATGTTGAAAAGAACAAGAAAAACTTATTTTGATGAAGCAGGTTATATTGGTTCCAAATGTTTACATCAGATTCAAATGCACATGCAACTCACTGGTAAAAAAAGCGATATTTGTTAGAGCTGATCCGGACTTTGAATCAAATAGAATGATTTCTTTTAAAACATATAATATACGCCAGTTGTGTTGATGATCTACTGAAAAAGATTACCTGTTTCCTTGGAAAAAGCAGTATTTAATGAAATTTAATTTGTCAAGAACTGACCCATTATTTTATTAAATAATTTTGAACATTAATAACACCACAAGCTATATGAACAATATGATCTACTTTTCTTAATAAATTTAGATTAATATAAGCGTGTGGTTTTCAATAACCCTCTTAATATAGATTCACAACGTATTTTATAAGGTGATTTATAACGATTCTGATTGAAGAAAAATGAAATCCTAAAAGTACACAAACAAAGTATGTTGACTTATCATTGAATGCTTTGAGTCTTTTTATGCTTTTCTGCCATTCCATTTTTTTTGCATCCCGAATGTTTTGTTAGATGTTTTCATTGTAGTACTTTTACATTCTGGAACCGCACAATATTTATAGCTTTTTTTACTCTGGTTCGGGTCCATTGTGTCGAATAGTTTAAATTATTTCTAAACGTTCTTATTTCACAAATATAACACTGTTTAGAGTTTGCTGAAACGTATAATAAAAATAATGAGCATATAAGCAAGCAACGTACTGTCACTAGCTAAGTAGAGATTTCATATGCGATGACGTCATGCTTGAAATTCGGAGAGGAGCGCTGTTTTATGTTCATAATTTTTTTAGGCAACTTAGGAGTCTCGCTGACGTCTAATTTTTTGCACAGAGCCTCAAAATGATTTACTCTTCCCTCGACTCTTCCTAATGGTGAAATAAAATAAAATATGTAAATGAGCCCGTTGTCTGATTTCATCCGATAAATTATACAGCTTCCTTTGATGAGCCGAATGGGTAGAATCCACAAGCAAATGCACTACCCACACTGGTGCCTGACACGTTTCACATATGGATACCTCAGAATGAGACATCAAGTAGCCGTGGAAGAAACGACTGTGTTCAATTTAAAGTCTACTGGGAATTATCCGATCTTTCATTTTCTCTTGGTTGGTAGGAATTTCCAGGAAGCTACACTATTTTTCACACTCCTCAATTTTGATGGAACTCGAGACCAGCAGTCTTGCCAGTTGTGACCAATTGTTTAAAAGTTTTCACAGTCTGTCACAGAAGTTCTTGACACCAAAGTACAATTTTGATCATCAATTGCACTTTTGTCCTCAAGATGTGCCTCTTCGTTTCCAATATCTTTATGCGCTTCTTGTAGAAAGAACAGCTCTCTTTCGATCCTTTGTACTAGGAAATTCGAGGAATACATTTGGTGAATGCTTCCAAGAGAGCTTAGAGAGACCGTGATGATTAAAAAACGACTAGGCTCGTAGTTTTTTGCATATATAAGTGCTTAAATAATTGCAAACAGCTCTCCAGAGTATACACTACTATTTCTGGTAGCCTAATTTCAATGACGGGATGATGGGAGTATTAACTGAAATTCCTACTCCTTATCCCTTTTCCATTTTCGAAGAATATGTATAGATTTGTGAGTATTGACTAGGTCTGGGCACTTTTTCTTGAAATGCTCTTCTTAATATGGGATTGTTTTTTTCCCTATTGTTAATGTTTTGGGAAATTGAACCAGAAGGAAGGAAATATGAAAATTATTGCGGTATGGTTTCCCAAAAAATTTACGAAAAAAATAATGAATATGCTACCGTGAAAGACCGAAATCTGGTGAATGGCGAGATACACCGGTGAATGTCAACATTCTCAACGTTGCTTGACGTATGTCCGAAATATTGTTGAAATTTCATTATTTCTAACTTACACCGGCGATTGTTGCCATCTAGGATGCACTCATGGTGTATGTTGAAGAGAATTTTTTTTTTGAAATAAAAACAAAAAAAAATCTTTATTTATTAAAATAATATGGGAAAAGGACTTTGTTGAACTCAAAACAAACAGTAGAACATAAAAATATGAAATGAGATATAGAAGATAAGAACAATATCTTATTTATTGCAACAACTTAAACTACCGTGGCACTTCGAATTGCACAAAAGTTCCTTGCTTTTACAGCTGCATTTAGTAGTGGAACACTTCCTGTCGCATTTACAACGTGTATAGCCTTGCCCTCCAATTTTTGAATTAGCAGAAGCTACTTCTCTTAGCGACATTTCTTTTGTTGAAACTTCGTCCATGGAAAGTAACTTTTCCTTACAAATTACGAACTGATTACAGGTGAAAAGCTGCTTCAAGGTACCATTTTTGTTAGCTAATCTATAAAAGACTGAATCCTCTATTCTTTATTCCAACAACAACCGTTAACATATTTCGAGGGTCAGTACGACAACGGTCGACATCAGGGACTTGAATTCTTACGGTATTACCAATTTGGGCAGGAGGAAACTTTTTTTTTGAGGTTCGCAACATTTTTGTTGCTTGAAGTAGAAGATTCTCTTCTGCAGCTACTCTTTTTAAAGAAATTAGCTCGTGCTGTTCAGTCAGTGCTTGAGATGAAGATGTGTTAGATGGCGGATCAGTCAGTGCTTGAGATGAAGACGTGCCAGGTTGCGGATCAGCTCCAATGGTATTTTCATTATCCATGTCTGCTTCAACATAAGCTTCTAGCTGTTCTTCGGTCTCAATGTTTGAAATTTGCCCGCGAGGGAGTGATGACGATGTTATACCCCTTTTTGGTTTAACGCCAAACAGGGCTTCATAAGGACTCTGGCGTATTCCTTCGTGATTGGCGAATTGGACAAACGGCAAACCTTACGACCACTTCTTTGAATCATTGTCTTGCATCCAAGCAGTTAACATATTTTGTATGTCCTGATTGGCTCTTTCAACTGAGCCTTGTGTTTGACTGTGACGAGGCTTTCCGTGCACCATTTTAACATCTTTCCACATAGCGCATAGTTCAGATATGACTCGATTACTGAACTCTCTGCCATTATCCGAATGCAATATAGCGAGAGCACCAAATGTTAAAAAAATTTGGAGAAGGTGATATGCTACTTCTTCCGATCTCTTGCTTTTTTAAGGTCGTACCTGGACAAATTTGGTTAAATGATCTTGATATACCATTATAAACTTGTAATCGCCATCCCTGTGTGATTGCAAGTCTATCAAGTCGACTCGACATCTAGAGTTCAATTCGGAACTGAGCATTGGTTCCACAACAATACCTTTTTTAGGCGCACTATGTTTCATTTGACATTGTTTACACAAATTTAAATACAACATTAGAACTTCATAAGTAATATTTTTGTATCTAACTTGCAGTTCCTTAAGCATTCGTATGGACCTGTTCTTATGTGAGTTTTAGAAAGTATTGTAAACAACTCATCATTAGTGACATAATGCTGGATATTTGTTTCTCCTGGTTTTAAAGGCACAATTAACTTTTCTTCATCACTAACTTTTAAAATGTCGGAACGTTTTAAACGTCTGTAGTCTAAAGGTGTACTACACTTACTTTCAGCAGAAATTACTTCAGAAATGATTTTAGAGTACTTTTCTTGTGAAAAAAAAGGCTCGAAAAAGGTAGAACGTGTCGCGGGACACACGGTAGGAACTTTAGTTCCTTTTGAGGAAAAATTATGTAATACATCTGACGTTATAGATAAACGATTTGCATATTCCTCGGTGGTCTAGTAGTATGCACACCAGACTCTCACGCGGTAGACCCGGGTAGACCCGGGATTCCCCGTGCAGAAGTTTTTTTTTATTGTTAATTTTATTTTTAAATAATTATTCTGCTTGATATTAATAACGACAACAGGTAGACGTTTGAAATATTTAGAAGAATATTCATTATTATAGATAATGGTACGGTACCCTTCATGAGGAAGTCCGACTGGCAACATCTACTATACGACAGCATATCGTATATTTAAAAAGAGGAACCGTAGCATTATACAAATTGGACATTCAAGAACTGTACGTTTACCACAAAAAAATTAGTGAAAACATAAAATTGAATTGTAAAATTTTCAATTTGAAGTTATATTACAGTTTATATAAATTTTTATTTTCTAGATTTTTTCTTAAGTGGGTCGTAGAAAAAATATGCTGTTCGACTCGTGTGGATTGTCCATATCACACTTGAACTTCGTACTCGTGCGATATGGCCATCATATCCGCACTAGTTGCACAAACTACTATTTCTATCAATGTCCTTTTACATTTAAAAACAACTTGCTAAATGTCAAATCAATTTATCCATCCATTTTAAATTTATCGAATAAAAACATTCAAGTTTTCAAAATTTCAACACCCTGTATTTCGAGAAGTAAATGAGCTAGACCCCTTAATCCTCATATCATGTTGTCCAATTTTACGAGAGGAATCTACATGCAAACGTTGTAATTACCCTTAACGTTCGAGATGCTTATATCATTTTTTGCGCGATCGTATTGAAATAAATTCCGAATAAAATAATTTAAATCTCTTCGAAATGAACGAAACGTCAAAAGTGACATTTATACTTCTCGATCAGTTTAAAAAATAAATAGCATTTTGGTGAAATTGTTTTTTGCTATTTATTACTTTTCGAACGGTAAGTAAATTACTTACCGACGTGTTAAACCTGGAAACCAGTGAACACGACCTACCGTCCTGACAACCGATGCTGTAAATAAACAAAAAAGATCAATCGCGCGAAAAAAATTATGGAAATAATAGTAAAAGTATATCCGAACAAATTCAAGTAGATCACCAGCACTGCGAATACCAGCTTTACATAGAATTTTAATATAGCATCGGTGGTTCAGTGGTAGAATGCTCGCCTTCCACGCAGGCGGCCCGGGTTCGATTCCCGGCCGAAGCATATGAATCGCTGCTTCGTAAACGAGATAAAGACTTAGGAGAGAGCACACGCACGCAAGCAAGACACATAACGAAGCAACGTAACATAACGTAACGTAACGGTCAGATCTTTTGCGTCGCGACCCCCGGTCGCTCAAACATAACCTGACGTAAAGAACTAAAGTTCCGATAAAAACAATTGTCTACTCGTTTACTTCCAATTAAGGCATGTAACCTTTCATAAAACTTATCACGATTCACTGTAGTAGCCATTGAATACAAATTATAATTTCTAATAAGAAAATTAAATAAGGTTAGGGAGCGCTGTCAAACGTTGCGTTAGACTGACGAACACAAAGCTAACTGAAACAAGGGGCTGGAACCGTCTAAAAACTTGTCACGATCTGCAGTGTCCAATTTCACCGGACCTCATTTGTGTTTGTAAACATATACCGGTGAAAGTCCGAATGTATAATAGAATTAAGAAATGTTCGGACTTTCACCAAGGCATTTGACATTTGTCGACATCCACCGGCGAATGTTGACATCCACTACTTTCGATCTTTCACGGTAATAAATACACCACTAGGAACATATAAAAAAGTTGGCTATCATCTTATAATTTCATTTACACCGCACTGTATACATTGAACCTCGCATTGGATAAATATTTTTTTTTCCAGAAAATTGTGGAAGTCTGGGAGGTTTTCTTAGAGAAAATATTAGCATGGGTTAGTTAGTATTTCATCGGAATCATACTGTATATTTTTGTAATTAAAAAAGGCGATAAAATGGAGAATTAAGATACTGAGTTGGTGCGTGGCATTGTAAATATTTCAAGTATTCAGTTGAAGTGACATTCACAAGAAGTATTTAAACTCAAGCTATCCAGAAAAAATATCAAAATGAAGTCGTTGTTTTTACTTTGCATATTGGCCCTTCCACATTTTTTAAATGGGTATCGCATTTTAGCAGTGTTTCCTTTTTGTGCCCATAGTCATTATACTGTGATGCCTTTTGGCCGAAATATTATTTATTAATTATTTAAATTATATTATTATGATTAAAGACATAAATTCCCTTGAAGCTAACGTCGATATAGCATGAATCGTTTACATATACGAAAACAGAAAGGTCTCACGTACGATGTCAAGTTCAGAGTGTGTAAA